>JASANB010001815.1:0-121880 GCA_030248155.1 Sabatieria punctata
ATCTAGCAAACTGCATAATACTTCTTCTTTTGCACTGAACCTAACAGTGACTGCTTAGGAAATCCTTCCTTAGGATTCACCCAGCACAATTTTCGGAGAAATTATGCAGTTATAGACAGTGCTTAGACTTGTGTTGGCCTTTTCGAACAGGTTTCTTACTGACTTGAGGTGTAAAGGTGAAAAATTTGTTGTAAGTACCTGTATTAGCACGCTGGACACCTATAAGACGATTTTGAAAAAAAAATTTAAAAAAGCCTTGTACCTCCAAAAATTTTTTAACAGCTGTGTTGTCATTTATCTAGTCGCTCGCTGTCATTTTTTAACAAAATCCAGTCGGTTGCCATTTATCTACTCGCAGCGACCATCTTTCGGTGGCCTGGGTGGGGCTTTGCAAAGTTTAATTCCAGTCAAACTGGTCTCGAACCCTATACACTAACTGCTAGGGATGCAGCGAGCTACCATCTGAGCCAACGACGCGACTGAACTGGCAGCGTATCACTTGCTATGACATTTTAGAACTGTGATCACTACCCTGTATTACGTGAGAAATCCTAAACTGGAACGTGACAGCAACCAAAAATTTCACTGGCCCCCAATTTGTATCGTAGTCAGACTTACTCTGTGCTAAGTGTTCGTCGGCTTCGTCGGGGTGTTGGTCGTATTCAGTGAAAACCCAGTTGTCGCCCTGTTTCTCAAATCGTCCCGAACTGCCGGGCTTGTACGCGTCCTTCTTAGGCGTCGAGCTGGCCGACACGTCCGGCAGGCCCAGAATCAGAGTGTTGACCAGCCATTTTTTGTCTTTGGTCTTCTTGAAAAACTGATACTTGAGCAACTCGGTGGCGGTCGGGCGCTGGTTCGGCTCTTTGTGCAGACAATCGTTTACTACTTTCCGGAATCCTTTGCCGTACGCCTTGTACTGGTCCTTACTCTCGGCATTGGTGTCCAGCGTCGGAGGCTCGTTTTGCAACGTTAACATCAGCACCTGAAACATTGCATCAACTGCTCATCCACACAGAGGAGCAGCCAGTTGCAAGTCTGCGTCTAGAATTTCAGGGAGAATAGAGCTGCATGTGTGCAACATGGGAGTCCGGGGCATCTGCAATACATGTAACAGGTCCGGACCGGCCTGGGGGATGGGAGGTTTCCATCATGTGGGGGTCAAGGGGGGTTTCGACCAGAGGGGGTCAAAATTTCAAAAAGCTCCAAAACGTCTGGAAATGCGTTTTTAGAACGTTTTTCAGTAAGAAGGCTAAAAATCGCTATTTTAAGCTGCCAAATAGCGTTTTAAGAGCTAAAAACAAGCAAAAAAACGATAAAAAGGGCTTCCAAAACCACCGATACCTCTTAAATATTAGCAGCGGAAACGCTAAATTCGGTTCCCAAAGGCTTTTCAAGCGAATTTTAAGCTAAAAATTAGTGATTTCTGAGCCAGTTTGTTAGTACTGGAGCCGCTACTAGCACTTGTATTTTTCGGTCGGGGTCCCTAAACTGTCTCGGGGGTGAGGGCAGACATGGCCAAAAGGGGGACTGAGAGTGCTGGCCTTCCTCAGGCTCTGACCTACCCCCCTCAGCCGGCCGCTACCCCCCGTCAGGAATTCTTTTGAAGAATTTTGTATAGAAAATTATGATAAAATATGCCTGGATTAGGTGTAAATGAGCTCAGAATAGCTTATTGTAATTTATTAAATAAGCCAAAAAACCTAGATTTTAGCCAAAATCGGACTTTTTTGGCTTACCACCCCTCTCAGGCGCTCCTACTCCCCTCAGGAACTGAAAATTCTACCCCCTCAGCCGAAATGTCTGGGTGAGGGGGTTTGGCTCTCTAGCTAGGGAGTAACCCCCAAACCCCCAGTACATGTATGGGATCTACACCCCACCCACTTAGGCTAGACCCCGATCGGGAGCCCCTAGACGATTTTTCCGACCACCTTCAGATTTTCCTGACAATCAATTTTTTTCGGTTAAACCTACCGGGTACCTGTACCCCCTCTGAATTTGAAAATTCCCCCTCAGCCGAAATGCTAGTCCATGTCAGGATGGGATGACGGGAAAGCTTGGTCCCTCTCGGCATTAGCTCAGAACTACCCACTGATGGTGATAGTGAAGCGAGTGAGACCAATAAAGCAGTAACAACGGCTCAGTGCCAACCTTCATAGGCGGATATTTGTGGTAGGGAGCAGTTCCAGTGGCCAGTTCGATGGCCAGAATTCCGAAACTCCAGATGTCGGCCTTGAAGTCGTAGCCGCTCACTTGCTCCATCACCTCCGGCGCCATCCAGCACGGCGTGCCCACGAACGTGTGACGTACTTTCTACATTCAAGCAAACATCTACTCTGCCTCAAAAAGCAGCAGTTACTTGTCTAGAGAGGTCACCCTGAGCGGAGGCCAACATGGAAGCGACGCCGAAATCGGCTATTTGAATTGTTCCTGAAAAGTGCGGCTGTTGCAGCTGCTCTAAACCATAAACACATACCGTCGTCGGCAATTAGAATATTTCCGGCTTTGATATCTCTGTGAATCTGTCCGTTGCTGTGGAAATACTCTAATCCTTTCAACACCTCTTTCAGAATTGTTGCAATGGCAGCTTCGCTCAACACCTGAAAGTCAAGGTTACACGCATTGTACTGCTCGGTATTTTGGGACAGTAATTTGCGCAACGTTCCTGTTTGCGCTCAAACGGCCTCTTGTCAACCAAATTTTAACTGTTGTAAAAACATTACCTAAGAATTGCTTCCCAGAAACGTCGAACGGTTTGAAAAATCGTTTCGAGTGGGGTCCCGATCTACATAATGGTAGCAATAGTACCACAGCTCGTTTTAATGAAGTCATATCGTTATGAGACCGGTAGGGGGCACGTACCAAATTAGTATCACTACAGGATAGACAGCTAACGAGAAAGCTGGACTGTACAAATTGGTGATTACCTTTAGCCTTCATTACATTAGTTAAGTGGACATGTAGCAGAGTCGACATAGTACAGTACCCCTTTCTTAGAGTCCTGCGTTTTCATGGTTCTCTTAAGCATATCGAGCACAGATCCGCAAGCCAGTAACTTCATCACCACCCATAGTTCTTCGCCCACAACAAACGACGTGTAATAATTAACAACGTTCGGATGCGAGCATTGACTCATCGCCTAAACCACACTTGTTTTACTTTCTCCACTCTCCAAGCCAAGCAAGATTGATTGAAGACAGTCGGACCTGAATTTCGTGCGACAGTTCTTCCATGCTGGTCTGACACTTTTCCAGATTGATTTTCTTGATGGCGCATGGTTCGTTGTCTCTGCTCTTACAGATCGCCTTATACACACTGGCCGTAGCTCCCACGCCCAGCAGATCCTGCACTTCGTAAGCGTCCTTGGTGTTCGGCCACGGCGCCCGCGACACACCAGAACTTAGCGAACCCTTGCGAATCGGTTCCGCTTCGCTCATTTCATGCACAACCTGCAACTCAGTTGGCACGTACGTTAGTGTATAACTAACGTCGATCCGTTACCCCTCCTGCGCAATACGACCTGTTTGGTAATTTATGCAGAAGACTAAGACAAGACCTAAATAGCAGAGTGAAGTCAACCCAACATAGAAGTTAAAACAGCTCAACAACAAACGATTAGACTTGGTCTAGTTTGTAAAATACGTACACTGCACCACCAATAAACTAGGGCCGGCGCACTAATCTACTGAAATCCGGGATCAGCCGTCGTGACCGAAATGCAAGCGCCAGCAATTAGCGTAGGAATGACAAGAATAATTAAAATCGATCACAAACAAATTGCTGCTCGGCTCAGCACAGGAGGAGGAGCCCATCCCACCCAAATGAACTAAAACGGCAGCATAAGGCCGACACGAACTTTATGAAGGTCCGTTGTTTCAGTCTAAATCAATAGCCGGTTGGCGAATGGGGCAAAAAAGGGCATAAAAACCGTCGTCTGCCTTGTATATGTGGCAAAGAGATTCCAAAGCCTATCACGCACACGCACAGCAAACACTGCACCAGCAGGCGTAGTAAAAGGCGGCAGGCACCTTTTCTGGCAAGCAACCAATGCAATCAAGACGGCCCGCAAAAGTGCACTGACGAAAGGCTTTATACGGCGCACGTCAAAGCAAATTGGAAAGGACGCAAAGTCCGACCGAATAAACGTTAACAATTGAGGTCAAAATCATCTCTCTCGGCAGCGTAGTTGAGCACGTGTTTCTTGATGGCCGACGCGTTGGTCCAGGTGATAAAGTCCTCCAGATTCCGACTGACAAGGAAAGCCGGGTCCAACACCAGCTCCGGCCCCACACGCACGTGACCCTGCTCCACCAACTGACTGCACATCTGGACCGACTCCGCCATGCTCATTCGTCTCATCACCACCGCCAGACGCCGTCTGAAACCAGACTGTCTGTCACACGAGCACAACATGACGGAATCCGATCCGATCAGTTGCCCGAAATTACTTCGCCGATGGTACGGTACGCCGAATGCTCAATTGACCGAATCGAAAAATAATAAACCGGGTAGCTAATCTATGACTCTCAGACTTAACCATCAGTCCAGTGATCCAGTCGGTTTCCATCATTCCCAGCGTATGACGGAGATTTGTTTAAAAATTTTGCCCCTATTAAGAAGCCTAAGCCAAAGTCCGAGGCCAAAAGTTGGGTTTGTCGGCGGGTGGGCCGATGGGCTCCTCCAATTATCCGCCATGCTAGTTGGTGATAGTTAGTTGTAGTAGGCATTTACGCGCGATTGACGGTTGGTTGTTGTACGTAGTGATGCAACTGGGAGCGGAATACCGGGATTCGGGAAATCGATCAAAACGCATGCAGCATGATATAACATTAATGGTTTCAACATCCGTTTTAGCTATTGATACCATTTCTAGTCCGTTTTTCTTTTTCAAGAATTTTCTCTCATGACGGGCTAAACTACAGTACACTGTGAGATCAGATTTATGTTGAATGGGTTAGTGAGTTGGTTTTACAGGCACCAGGCAGCTCGATGTCAACTGCATCAAAAGAGTTGTGTAAGAATATCCAATCAATGAGTGGCTTTGCTCAATTGAAGGCCTTTATAAAGTTGGTAGCTTAGAAGATACTTTAAAAAGTTTACGGCCTAATAAACCATTACAAAAATTTTTGGAACAAAAGGAAAAGCTGCAAAACATGGTTGTTCGCTCAAATTGAGCAAGTAGCAGTCATCTGAAAACTTGTTCAAAGTTTTGCGTGCCGCTACTGGCAAAAGAAAGTTGGATATACAGTAGGATGTCACTGAAATACGTAGTATCTGCAAAAAACTTTCAAAACTGCTATAAAATCTATTTCCCGGTATTCCCAGTATTAGAGAATGTGTGAACCGGGGTTAGAACCCGGGAATGAAAATACCGGGATCCCGGTTGTATCTCTACTCGTGTCATTTCAAACAATTGACACACAATGTACTTACGTGGTCAGGCAGGCCACGGCCACGAATCTCTCCAGTGCCGCCCAGGTTTCAATCTCTCTCTGATGGTTAAGTCTGAGTGTCTTAGATTAGCTAACCGAACCGGATATAATATTTTCGATTCGGCGAACTGAACATTTGGCGAACTATACAGTCGGCGAAGCCGGCACAGTTGGTGTAGTGGTTTAGGCCGCATAATTTCTTGCCGCAAAGAGTTGGTCGTCGGCACAAAGCCCAACCCAGGCTACCGAAAGCTGGTGACAGCGAGTAGGTAAATGGGAACCGACTGGAGCTGCCGTTGCACCCGAAAGCTACAATAGCAACCACGCATGTGTTGGGACATATGGAACGGGGACAGCTACCACTGACTGACTGAGACCCGACCAGACTGAAACCGAGCATGTGTTTACGCTAGTAGCGAAGGAAGGGCAGGATGATATGGGTGTGCGTGATGGGCCCGCAGTGTGGCCTAACGCAGGGGTTACGACGGCCCCGCCCGGTCAATGCATCCATCCAATCCATCCATCCATACAGTCGGCGAACTGAACATTCGGCCCACCGTACCTTCGGCGAAACTTTTTCGGTGAACTGAACCCAACCAATACATGACACCCAAATACCCAGCACTTGCGTAGCTGAGCCAAAAAAGTGCATTTCAGTGGCGTGCCCAGTATTTTGCACAGGGATTAAAATTCTGTAGAGGCCTGGTTGGGCCACTGTTGTTGTTGTAACTTTTTGTCCTTTGAGACTAGGAGTAGTCAACTGCTATGCTGCTGAAGAACAGTTCGGCAGGCTCCCTGAACAACAACCCACCCCTTTTGCTGCCGTGTGTGCCAGACAGCGCCGGTTTGGCCACCATTTATCTACTTGTCATTGACTACTTCCTATCGCCTCGACAGGTTTCGAACCCACAAACCCACCGCCTCCACGGGTGCCGGGGCCGCCAGATCAGACCTGATGTTGTAACAACATCTGCCGCCCGACGCGACTATAGACATCGCCCAACAAGGGCAAAGAAAATTCTGAAAAATTAGTCTTTGCGAAAGGATTGAACCGATCAAGCTGAGAGCAAAAAGTAAGCAGAAATTAACAGGTTTAGCACATTTATTGTAGTCTATTTCAGTGTTTCTTATTTTCGGCGGATTTTTTCTTCGCCGGCAGTGCACCACCCCCTGGTACGGTACTGGTACATCCTGTACCATTAGAAATGGCATTTAGATAAGAACACAAATTAATTACGGTACTAACCGGTGTACTCTTAGAAAAGCGGACACTATACGAAATTCTGCTAACTTTTACTTGATTCACGCAAAAATGGCCTCCTAAACCTAATCAACGATCAAACTTTTCGATTTTTTCAGGTCAACATCGAATTCTTCTCGCTTTTTTTCAAATCTCAATTAGTATTGGGTATTGGGGCACAAAAACCCCAATACATGAAATACACCCCAATGCACCTCATACCAGTTCGCGCTCCAATTATCACGTAAAAATAAGCGACACTGATTATGGAGCATGAATCGAACTATGTGGCCAAAAAAGAGCCAATAAAAGTTGGTTTACTTTTATATAAGTAATGGTTTACTGCTGCGGCTAATGTAACAGTGTAATTGAAGAGACTAGAATCTTGCATAAAAAACTTTGAACAAAAAAAACAAAAATTTTGCAACAAAATTTGCATTGCAGCTAAGGTGAGAGCTATCTTGCACAAGTCAATTCAGGGGTGACAAGAAAACCTCCAGCAAAGAAGACAACCCACCTGCAAAAGGAAGAGGCAGTAACTCTGTCGCAGACCTCTAATCCCTGTTGTTTCGTGGGCACAACGCCCATGTCATACAGTTTGGTGACAAGTTGAGCGCCAGCTGCCAACCTAAATCCATCCTTTGCATCCAACTCTCGAATCTTGCCTGCCAACTCTCGGACTAACCGCGACAGTTTGTTGTACCTGAAATACACCAGCCAACTACAGTAATAGGAAATAAGGTGGCTATAGATCTGCGTTACGCATACATGTACTAAGGGGGGCTTGAGTGGTTACCCCCTAGCTGAAAAGGCCAACCCCCTCACCTCCCCCGAGACCGGTTACGCCCCCCCCCCCCCCCCCCGACCCAAAAAATGCAAGTACTGGTAATGACTTCCAATACAAACAAACTGGCTCAGAAATCACTAATTTTTAGCCTAAAATTCGCTTGAAAAGCCTTTGGGAACAGAATTTGGCATTTCCACTGCTGATATTTAAGAGAAATCGGTGTTTTTAGAAGCCCATTTTTCATTTTTTGCTTGTTTTTAGCTCTAAAACGCTATTTGGCAGCATAAAATAGTTATTTTAGCGTCCTTACTGAAAACAAGCGTGCTAAAAACGCAACGCATTTCCAGGCGTTTTGGAGCTTTTTGAAATTTGGGACCCCCCTCTGGGCGAAACGCCCCATCGACCCCCACCTGAGGAAACCCCCCTCCCCTCCAGGTCGGCCCGGAGCTGTTACATGTATGGCGTTACGGAAGGGTAATCCATAAACTACGATCGTCAGAGAGGGTGTTTAGCTGAATGAAACTTTGGAAACCGTCGCGGGCTGTGCTGTGGGATTGACATCGAAAACATCGACGTTTTCTGGGTAGCTAGCTAGCTAACTAGTTGCTCGGTCAGTTGGTTAAATTGTACTGTCCGAACAGACAGCAGATCAAGGGCAGGATAACTGCAAATTTTCCAATGTCACACAAACACAAACAACTTTAGTCGCGGGTTCAGGCAAAAAATCGTCGCAGTTTTAGGTTGTTGTGCTGAAAACGATGGAAGGGGTGGATGTCCAAAATTTTTAATTTTTCAACGCCGTAGTGGATGAGGTGTAGCTGTGGGAAATCAGTAACCAATCCCAAACAGAAATTAATGTTGTTTATAAATTAACAAGTTATCGATTATTTTTGGCAAAATTCCAGACTTTCTAAATCGTCCAAAAATGGTAATGTTATAAATCAGTTGGAAAGCCCTTCGTCTGACGAGTCTAATGATCACTACATCAGCATAAAGCACACCCGGGGGCCCCTGGTTTGCCAAACATAAAGGTACCCCGAGACGCATCAGTATAGGACACGCTCCGGAGGGCCTGTTTTCAAAATATAAAAACACTCCTAGGGGCTCATCAGTATAGGGCTCGCTGCGGAGTTGTATGTATAGTCATAATGAAGATAATTAATTAATATATAGTCCATTTCTGACCATACATGTAACAGGCCTTCCGCCGAAGGGGGAGGTCGGGTTGCGGGTCTGACAACGGCCGGTGGTGTCTGATACCAATTTTTGGAAAGGGGTTGATCACTAACAAAAACGCTCAAAAATTCGAGTTGAAATACAGGTAAAAAGTGCTGTTTTACAGGCGATTTTTGCAATTTTGTGTCTGAAAATAATTTGTTCAAAAAATACTTGCCAGAAAAATCGGAGGGGGGCCCCATCTGGGGGGACTGGCCTAAGTCTGGTGGGGACAGACCCACAGACCCCCTTGTTACACTGTTACATTGTTTCTGACCTTTCCTGATCCCTCAGCTACACCTAACCGGCCGCGGTTAATGGACGTCCCGAATAAGACGTAAAGAAGTGGTGGAGGACATTTATTTAATGGTGACTTACATTGTGTATTCCTCCCGCTTTTTCAGATGATATCTCCTCATAACTTTCGCTTCGTGCACATTATTGTCGAGCTCCCACGAGATGAAGTCAACCTTCTTCAAAAGTTTCTTTTCGTGGAACTTCAATTTCCTCACCATTTTCTTCTGTCAATCAGTGTACTATCAATCAAATCAGCTGATGATCAATACTTCGTTCGTCTCGTCTTCTTCAACAATCAAAGCGAACTTTTTTATTATTAAGGTGGAAGGAAGGAAGATAGAAGCAGGCAATCAATTAGGCAGCTACATATCTACCTACATGTAAATACCATCATGTTCATGTAGCCAAAACAAAACAGGCAGCGTGTTTATGCTGGTTTAATGAGACAGAAAGAAAGAAAGAGAACTCCACATGACAACAACAAATCAAAATGAAAAACGTACACAACAACAAGAAATAGAGAAGAGATGGTGAGATCACTCCGATTGCAAATTTTTTAACGAAGACGTCAAAATGAGATATCAAATGACTGCTCACGATCTCCATGATTATTATTTTACACATCAAACAACTAATTCGTGCATGCTACACACCTACACACATGTTTACCTCAGATTACGCGTTTTCGGCTTGTTGTGTTCGGGAGAACACTCTGATTTTGAAATTTGAAAAAACACGACAAAATGTGGTACCGAACGACTGTTGACGCTCTCCTGATTATTATTTTACACATCAAAAACCAATTACTGCATGATACACAAAGATTTAACTCATATTACGCGTCTTCGGTCTGTGGTGGTCAAATCCGCAAAACTCTGGGAACCCAAATTGCAAGTCTTTAGCTAAAATTACCGAATCTCGATAAAGCAACTGCTTCTGATATCTAGATTATTATTTTATACATTAACAAATTTTCTTTTGCCATTTTGTAATTTTCAACGTTCCTTGTAACTTTGGATGGGCACTGTAAGAGCTCATATTGTGCCTGGTGCTCTCTCTCTCTCGTATTGTGTTTTTTTTTGGTTTATGTTCTTTCTGTGGTTACTCAATTTGATAACGTGTTTCGAGATTGAAATAAATTGAATTGAACTATAATTATTTACAGCATGGTACCTCAGAGTACGCGCTTTCTTACCGCTTTATTTCGACTGGCGGGCGGCCATTACCCACAAAATCATTCCCTTAGAAACTTGCCATAAAATGTCATGCGCACAGACCTATACGTATATTCGTGCACAAGCATGCGTGCATCGGTAGACAATTAACGCTACAAAATGAGCACAGTTAAAAAGATTGGAGTTCTAACCCACATCACGGTGCCCCTTTTTAAACGACGATTATCGAAAAAATATGAAATGGTCTTTCTAGGTCTGCTTTTGAAAGATAGCTACAAATATTACCAAGTGAATAGGCATACCTTAGATGCGCATTTCTTTCAAATATCCTTGAACAACAAACAAAAAAAGGGAAAATTAAAAAAATGCGACATCGCGACATCCACTTACTAAAACAATCGTAGCATTTGACCGAGTCCGCCAACAGATATGTCTGCCGACGAGCGTATGGGTAGATACGACAAAAAGATACAATTGCTAACGATTACGTGTAAATGTAAGAACTTGCATCCAAACCCCAGGACGGTTGCCCTTTTGCCTTTTCGGATCAGAAACGATCTACACTTTAAACACTAATCTGCGCCAATCAATAGTGATCCCCAAACAAAGAATAAAAAATAATCGGTGCAAAATTGTTTCGATTTGTGGGCCGTCGTCGCTTGAGTATCATACGCGCCGTTTTCAAACTTTAGCCGGAGTGAAGACAGTTGGATTGGAATTCTCAGTCATTAGGAAAAGGAAGAAGCAGTGAAAACGTCATTTAGCATTTAAAAAATTGGAAAGCCCTGACTTTAAACAGTAGCTTCCCTCTAACTCCAATGACTTTTAAATCGAGACTATTGTACGTAAAACCAAATAAAGGTAAGCCCATTTCAGTGATCGCTGCATTTAAAAAAGTTACGTAATATAAAATCGCCAGCCCCACTCCAAAATGGTTCTGACGGCTTCGCCGATGTATCTATGTACGGTATTTGGTACAAAATTACAATGATCCTCATGAAAATTGGTGAAGAGCCTGTTGCAAGTTTGGTCAGTTAGTTTTATTGAGCACGAAACTTTTGCCAACGAGTTGTCAAGATAAACAGTGCGTAAGTAATAGTGAAGGAGAATAAGGCTAAAAGGGATCTAATTGCGTTTGTTGGATTTGGCATGGTGTCGCTTCCTGCGTGAAGGTTTCCTGGCACTGTCATCGTCGCTGCTGCTCCTGCTCTGCCGTTTCTGGTGTCTGTTGGTGGTGCGTCTCGATCGTTTGCTTCCAGCTTTCCCACTGCTTTTAGTTTCGATGTTCAGTTGCAGCGGTTCTTCTTGCAGCGGCTGTGAGGACTTGGACATCTTCAAAATTCGCTCGATCGCTTCGTTTATGGAGGGGTCCTGTTTGTCGAATAAAGTGCTGCCCGACTCTTTGACCGGTAGAAAGTCTTCGTCCTGTTGCTCTGACGGTGGCGAAAGGTCCGGGATGATGTCTGGTGATGGTGCACTGTCTTGGTCCTCCAACTCCGTTGATAGCAAATCCTGCATCTGGGTGGCGCTGATAATCTGGAGCGGGTTGTCGGGAGGCTCTGTTGCAGAAATTCTGTCCGGTAGTATAAGGTCGTCGGGAACATAGTACAGGTCTTCTTGGTTATTCTCTGTTACCTCAAACATACAAATGTAGCCACTGGACAGTAAAAGAGAACCTACTGTTTCTTCCGATGGCTTGTTGTCATTTGTTGGTATTACTTTCTCTTGCAATGGTGGTTTTCTTTCTGTCTGGAAAAGAATCCATCTAAATTTGAATTTGTCACTTAACTGGCCTCACATAATTATATGTTTCTTTCAAAGACAAATCGCTTGAGGGGAACCGAGATTGTTGCGACTGGGTCAATATCTGAAGCAAAATGCTTTAGTACAACAAGTAGGACGTCAAATCAAATTAAAGACCTGTTCAGTTTGAGCGGGAAGGTGGTTGGAGTTAGAGCAGTGCCAGTGATGGGACAGCCAAACAACGGCACTCAACCCTGCCACTACAACGGCCGCAATCAACACAAACATTCTACACTACACACCACTCAGATACGATCAGTAAATAACAATGAAAACGGCAGAGTTTATTGCATCACTTTCCAAACAAAAAACGCTCTCTGACTTTCTTTCATACAGTACGTAAAGAGTGCGTATAATTGTGGCATTCAGATAACAGATCAACTTTTAATCCACAGCAACTGAGAGAGCTAAAGCGCGCAAGATACGATATTCTATTCACAAATCATGCAAGATATCAGAATTGGACCCTTGTAATTGCTAGGCAGCACACTGTCGGTGCAGACTCCTCTGACCGGCGACAACAGACATTTCTTGTCTTGGAACAGCGCCGACACGCAGAAGTGTTGTCGCCAACACAGCTGAGCACATAGTTTGTAGTCTGCGATTTCTAACCAACTCACGTAGGTGAAGAAAGACTGCGTGTACAGGATCGGATACGTACTGTAGGTAAACTTCGTTTGACACGCTAGAATAAAAACCAACAGTAGACGCTGAGAGTGTCAACAAATAGCACTGATGCTTTGAAGAAGTGCCTAAAAACTCAAAACTGACCGGGCATCAAAAATTTGAAAGCGATATTCTCTTTCACATCGGATGGCAAGACCCCAGTTGTATCCAGCGTTGGCTGCAACCGTGGATCATCTTGTAAAGGCGAAAATTGTAATGCTTCTGCAGGAGGCAACTGATTTTTGGCTACCTACAGACAGACAAACTAGACTTTCCAATCTATGTATGTCACCAATATGTAATACGCACTGACCAGTGAATTTTGAACCCTGCTCAGGTACTGTTGGGGTTTAACAGCGCTGCCGTCAGAGCCTAGAAAAAAAACACTTGCGAGAGATTTTTTCAAGACAACATTGCACCTTCACATCGAAGACAAGCGATGACAGGGTATCTCTGACTAAACGGTCGTAGTGTAGTAGTTGTGGCGGTTTTAGAGGCGTCGCAAGAGGCACTGGTCCAGTAAGAAAAGTGGCAGGTTTTAGTGGCAGGTACGAATATCAGACTTCTACAGAAATGCATCTTGTGGTAGCACATATTGACACATTCCAGTAGTCCACCGGAAACTCGGCGTCGAGTATAGAAACGCATACGAACTGGTACGTTTGGCAAAGTATCCCATTTCAGCTTGTCGAATGCACAGTTCTCGGTCTCTAAAACCGGCGAAAACTGCCTTCTAAGCTACCTGACAAAACTAACCTGAGCCATACGAAACTGAAAAGAAAAGGAAAGAAAGTAGAGCAAAAAGTGCCATTTCGGGCAAGCGAAAACGTGTCGGCAGCACAGAGAGCAAAAGTTGAAGGTTATGGAGGCAGCGAAATTTTCAAGATCAGTACAGAAATTGCGGCGTTACTATTTGGATTCTCCGTTTTTGTTGCGGCCGACGGCAGCGAAGGTCATTTTACAAAACTCCCTTTCTGCCCAAATACGGCCTTTATCGCACCACCGACTACGTACAGACACAGCGGCTCGCTGAACGCAGAACTCTCTCAGACTCAGCTCAGTTCTATACAATTTACATACTTATCCTATGCCAAGCCACTATCACTATTACGTGCTGCGTTAGATCGACAAACCAATCAGAGAGGCACTTGATGGCATAAAACCCACTCGCACGACTACAGTACCACGTATGCCTACTTCTGTCATAATCCATTTTGTAACAGTTTTCTATTGAACGCGTAAAGAACGGCCACCAAAAATGGTATCCAGCAGACCCCGGTTGATTGATTGATTGTAGGGGCGGGATAGGAATACCCCTAGCGTTAGGCCAGGCCACCCATGGGCCCATCACGCAAACCCCATAGAAGTCGTACAACTTAATGGTGAGCCGAGGTCAGGGAATCTCCTAGATTCTTTGATGAATCTCAGGAGATCTCTGAGCTCACAACTTCTAATATCCTCAGGTGACATGATGTCACACCTAGGGTACGCCTTCGAATTGCAACTAAGGCAAAGCATTGTCCTAAAAAGCGAAAGGCGGTTTCTTCTTCTTCCAGAGAGAGCCCGCCGCCAATCCAATAGTCTCGGGTACTCGGTAAAATTGGTAGTTTACCATGCTCCGTAGCGTGTAAAACGTGAACATAGAGGCTCGGAATTATAGTCACACTGGCCTTTACAATAAATACTGTAGATCTACGTCACAATCCAAAAGCAAATACTGTACACCAGCAGCACATCGGTAAGAAAATCTCGCAAGTTGTTTGCACTATGTAAAATAATCAAAATAATTATCACTTGAAAAAGTGCTCTATAACACCATAGACAGAAGTCAGGAGATCTTCTTGGTCCTGTTCACTCGACTTTTTCTCAGCTTTTTAGCGCGCTGTTGTCTCATATGACCTATCAAGAATAGCACAGCTGAAAATACAGCCATTAAATAAATACTCACATGTATACAACAAAATAAACTACATACTCGGTAAAAAGCCAAGAACCAGGAAGAAAGTTTCGAACAAAGCAAAGTCGAAGGAGAAGTTTAGTCTGTTGGGCAGAAACACAGAATATCGTTCTGTTTCTTTGTAGTACGGAATGGAGCGGAAAATTATCAGACCTAAATATAGACATCTCATATCTGCATAGGATATAGTGGAAGGTTGCGAGTTAGCGTACTCTCACAGAACAGTCCCACAGGGTACAACGGTATCCACATGGTGTAGCGTAACCACGTAACCGGGGACCAATCCATCTTTTTAACAGCTAACGCGTAGTACGGATACCTGAAATCAGAGCAGATACGAAAGAATAAACTGAAACTCCACTCAAATGGTATCATTTTTAGTAGGAGAAATACCTGAATATCTCGATGAGCGACCAGGACAGAAATACGTAAAAGACGAAAGGTTTGTCTTGGAGCCGAGGTTCGCCGGCCAAAACTACGAACAAGACCAATGCACGACCGCACACCTGAGGTGAGTAGATAGATTGTAGTCTCGTCAGCAAACTAAACACACCTGCACAGCAGCTGCTCTCACGCTGCCTTTTGTGTAGCCCAAGTACGCGTGAAATATCTCCAGAAACTGAGCGACAACGCAACATTTTAGTTTCGGCGCCACTGCCGACCAGACCGACGGGAAGTAGTCTAGACGACTGAACGTACTGAGGGCAATCAATATATAGACAGTGTACCTTTGCCATGGACAAGAAATCCATGAACCAGCTGCAGAACAATAAATAGATAACCCAGAAAGAGTGTAACGTTGAACACAAACAGATAGAGCGTCTTGTAGTAGACCACTGAAGCGACACAAGTCTAGAGAGCAACACCATAACATTGCACTACCTTGTGCTACTGCCTCCTCTATCGAAGTGAATGACGGTTTAGTGCCTGACTCGGCAAATACTCCATCCACTATTCGTTTGGCTAATTCCTCTTGCATCACCTAGACACACTCAAAAATAAAGATACGAATGATTGCTTAAGTTGCACTGACTGTACTTCGGACATGTAACAGGGGGTCCCGGGCCTACCCCCCAACCTGACTTAAGGCCAGACTCCTGATCGGGACACCCCGAGACGATTTTTCAGGAAAGAAAATTTTTATGAAATTTTACGGAGTTTTTTAGTACTTCAGACACTAAAATTGCTAAAATCGCCTGTAAAACAGCACCTTTAAGCAGTATTTTAGCCCAAATTAGCGATTTAGCCGAAAAATTGCGATTTTTGAGCGTTTTTTACTCCCCAAAATTTTGGTTCAGACCCCCTGTCCGGCGCCACATCCCTCCAAACCCCTTTCGGCGGGTGACCTGTTACATGTGTGCTCAGGCACTTGAATGGGGCAGCCCTGCCTACAAACAACCCTCAGCCGTGCTGTCAATTGTTAAAACGGCTGCTCCGGTTCGGTTCTCATTTATCTGCTTTCGGCGACCTGGGTTGGGCTTTATGTCGACTACATCCAGTCGCTTCGACCGGTTTCGAACCCACAAACAACCGCTCTCGCAGATATCGGAGCCACCGTGACACAGGAGATACGTAGTGCCGATTATTAGGTGTTAAAAAGAAACGGTGACCATTCTTTAGCTATACTCTAAGTCACTCAACTTCCGATTAAAACGACAAAGGTTTGTACTTTCGATTGCTCGTCATCTGAGCTGTGTTCAGTGAAAGCATCGGGATCTCTCCATCGGTCGAAATCGATTTTCAGCCAGTGCAGTTTGTCTGAGTGAGCTGTAAGTCGAGGCCACCATTTTGGCACCGATTTTGGAATCACAAACTCCACCTTACGATCACTCAGTTTATGGACACAATTCTAAAAATACAATTGTTTGAAAAGAAACAACAGTACTGTGGTCAAATGATCAAACCGGAGGTAAAAAATTTTCCTTCTGAAATATACATGCACTACATAGGAGGGAGTCTAATGGCTAACCCCTGGGAGGGCCAAACCACTCACCTCTAAGAAACTGTAAATGTAGTGGTGTGTTATTCAGACTGCATGACTGTGGTGGAGTGAAGTGCAGTAGTAGCATACATGTAATAGGGGGTCCGTTCTAGACTTTGGCAGGGTCCCCCTCAAACAGCACTATTAAGCTGTATTTGAGGCAAAATTGCTGGTTTTTACGCTTTCTGCCTGAAATTCGGATTTTAGCGATTTTTTGTGTGCAACCCCTCTCCTAGAACTTGTGGTCAGTCAGACCCCTCCGGCCGGTGCCAGACCCGAAAACGAAACTACCTACCCCCTCAGGATTTCAAAATTCTACAACCCCTCGGCCGAAAACGTAAGCCCATGTCTGCCTTCTTGCTTAGATAGCTAATCTTTACGAACCTTGGCGTCGACATCCTCAAAAAAGTCCAGATTAAATCTGTAGAGCTTGTTTCCCTGCGCTCCTTCGCCGTGAGATTCAAATACCAGCTCCTTGCTTCGAACGTCTATTTCCGGATCCTAAAAGTTAAACAGCAACGATAAACACAGCTATATAGGGCAGGTTGGCAAACAAAGCAAACACTGCTACGTAATCAACCAAAACACTAACAAACAAGATCAATAAAAATCCACCTTACCTTGACCTTGCAAAGTTCGACTTTTAGGAAAATTTGCTTTTTATCTTGCGCCCAGTAAACCAGTGGATACAGATACACCTCTGGCTCTGCTCTGCCAGCCGGTATGGAATGCATCGCCAGACACCTTCACTCCTTTCCTTCCCTAGCAAGCAAAGAAACTACGGGTTAGGTGTACCTGGACGGGGGGAATCAGGCAAAGTCAGAAATGGACTGTATATTAATTAATTAACTACTTCCTTATTACTATACAACTCCGGAGTGTGCTCTATATTGATGCGTCCCCCTAGGGATACTTTTATATTTGGAAAACAGGCTCTCCAGATAGTGTTGTTAGGCTCTTTTTTTTTAAAAAAGGCTTTTTTTAAAAAAAAGCTTTTTTTTGAAGGCCCATTTCGAAAATTTTTTATTTTATTCACAGCATGGAAAATTTGGTGGAAAATCGCTGAATTTAGCCTCAGATATACATTAGCAGTGCAGTTCTATCAATTTCTTGCCTATTCTAAGCCTAAAAATAGGTTTTGAAGGGCAGCAGCCACTCTGTGAGCAATGCTACAGCTAGAATGTCGACTCTCAGGCTGTAACACTATGTTTGAACCAAAGCATCAGCTTTTGTATTTAAAGTTGCTTCTGATGCATCCTTGCATCTCCTACAAGCTATATTTCATGTTAGGAAAAAAATTTGAAAAAAAAAATTTCGAAATGAAAAATTTTCATAAAAAAGCTTTTTTTTTGGCTTTCAAAAAAAATTTTTTTTACAACTCTATCTCCAGAGCGTCCCCTATATACTGTTGTATCTCTCGGGGTATTTATATATTTGGAAAAGAGGCCCCCCCGAAGGGTGCTCCATACTGATGCGTCCGTCTAGGGGTATTTTTATATATTTTATATTCTTCTAGGGGAAATTTTGCATTTTTGCCAAAAAATAATCGATAGTCGATGTTTATCGCTAAAACTTGCTAATAATTAATTATAATTATTAAAAACATATATTTCTGTTTGGGATCGGTTCCTGAATTTCCCATCAGCTGCACCTGATCCGAAAATACCTACTATTGCTGGAAGAGGAGGAGAGTATTCTAGAAAATTACACTTATCTCTCTGATTTCGCGACCCAAATCAAGGTTTACCACGTTGAGGGCTTTTCAGTCATACATACAGGAAGCATCTCCGAAGTTTGGACAAAAGTGGAACATTCAGTTCAAACGTCGGCAAAACTGACTTTAAGCCCGGTTCACACTACGAAATAAGAAGTAAGAAATAAGAAATAAGGCGTCTGCAATAAGAAATAAGAAATAAGCGGAGCGTTCACACTACGAAATAAGAAATAAGAAATCAGCACAGTAAAAATCAGCTGCAGTGTATAGTAAGCGTCAGAAATCTCTTCGTCTTAGCAATTTTTGGAAACTAAGCGATTTATGGTCATAGTAGACCGGCGGAACACCAAAAACACTTAAATGATAGTACGCATTTATCGCATTTTTAGTAGGTTCTTTGAACATAGGCAGTCAACTGCAAGTCGCACAGTCAAGAACGGGTATATCCAATCCGAAAAGCAGTGAACAGGCAAAAAATGCCTTGAAACTTGCCAGTAATCTACTCAACGGCATCATTTCTATGAAAAACAGCTGGTAACTGCTGAAAAAACCTTGGTTTGTGCGTGTATAGGCAGTGATAATAGGTTTCTGACCACGTTTCGTCCTTAGACAGGCGTTTCAGACCTTGTTATGACATGCTATACGCTTAAAGTGAGAGAAAACTCTTATTTCAGATGAAAAAAGTTGAGCACGGCGCAACTCTTATTTCGTGGCTATTTCTTATTTCTTATTTCTTATTGCACAGGTGTGAACCGGTGCGAAATAAGAAATAAGGCCACTATTTCTTATTTCTTATTTCGTAGTGTGAACCGGGCTTTAGGGGTCCCTAACAAAAATTTCAGTTTTATATACCGTATTCAGTTGACTCCTAAGCCTGGGGTCAGGAACAAAAGTCGGCTTCAGGTGGGTGGGTGGGGTCGTTAGGGGGGTCGAGCCCAAGTTGGGGGTGGGAAACCCCCCAGACCCCCGGCCCCATGTATGTTATCGATTATTTTTTGGCAAAATTCCAAAATTTCAAAATCGTCCAAAATGGTCGTGTCATTTGAAAGCCCTTCGCCTGGCGAGTCTAATGATCACTAAATCAGCACAGGGCACGCCCCGGGCAGCCTGGTTTGCCAAATATAAAAGTGCCCCTAGACACGCATCAGTATAGATAATCACGCTCAGGAAGGATGGCCTGTTTTCCAAATGTAAAATACCCCTAGGGGACGCATCAGTATAGGTACGCACCGGATGGCCGGTTTTCCAAACATAAAAATACCCTCAGGGGGACGCATCAGTATAGGCACGCTCCGGAGGGCCTGTTTTAAAAACATAAGAATACCCCTGGGGGACGCATCAGTATAGGGCACGCTCCCGAGGGCCTGTTTTAAAAACATAAAAATACCCCTAGGGGGACGCATCAGTTTAGGCACGTTCCAGAGGGCCTGTTTTCAAAATATAAAAATACCCCTAGGGGTACGCATCAGTATAGGGCACGTTCCGGAGTCGTATAGTCATAAGAAAGTTAATTAATTAATGTATAGTCCATTTCTGACCTTCCCTGATTTCCCCCCACCCCCCAGCTACACCTAACCCATAATACCACTTCTCAAAAAATACCAAATAATACCGGCCGGATACCATTTGCATCCTTAATTAGGTGGTGAGAATTTGGGTGCGGTGCGCAGGGTTGCCAGGTTTTCGGAACCCAATCCCCCTACTTTTCAGAAAGAAAACCCCTACTTTAACAGCGTGAGCGCAAGTTAGGTGGCCAAAGGAAGGTTTTATCAGCAACAGTGCATAGCAAGAGACTGATCAAAGGCAATCGAGCGCGTCAGTAACTTTACAATTAGACTGACCTAAACTGCCGAACACCTGAATTTACATAGGACGTGTTAGGAGCGTTATCACAAAATTACGCTGTACTGCACACTACACTGTACTACCGACACTCCTCCTTGATAACGCAAAAATCACCTACATAAAAGAGAGCTAAAAACCGAGAGAAACTACTGGATTACTGGCTAGGCTAGTAATTGGCTAGCGGAATTAGAATCAGTAGAAGTAGGCGACACACCAGTAGAATAAAGTGATTACGCAGACACAACTTATCACAGAACATGTGTTTACGACACAAGTCTTCCACCGGTGGCTGTTGTTGTGACTGCCGATGGCGTGTACTCGTGACTCCGGTTGTTGTTGCTCCTCCTGAACCTGACGAACCTGGCGATTGACTAACTCAACTGGCCGAAGAGCTAGAGCATGAACCGCTGGAGGAAGTTGAAGGACTGCTGGTGCCACTGGCTTCTCAACTGGTTGCCGAATGACCGCGGCTACGTCTGGTTTGCACCGAAACCCTTCATGCTGGAGACGAGGTACAGCTGCACGCTCCTCCTCCTCCGGCTGTACGAGGCGATCAGCGGAAACGGAAACGAGAGCACGGGGCAGGTTAGACAAACTAACCGGTTTACCAGCTGGTGTCCCTACGCGTGAGGGACATCCGGAGCCAGGCGAGATGGGTTGTTTTTGTATCTGGTCTCCACCATCATGCGACCAACCAAGGCGAACCGAACTGACGGTGTCTACAAGAACGGGATCAGCCTTCAAGTACAAGTGACATGATACCTGACCGTTCCGGGCCCCTACTGTCTGTTGAGAGGGGCATCCATTCTGCGTGACTGTAGAAGCAACAATGCCGTCTGACTGAGGTCCAGACACATTTTCGTTGCTGGAAGCACGATCCTCACACGCAGAATCAGCCACCTCAGCACACAGAACAAAAGTGCTGGAACCGACCCAGGCATCAGCGAGACGGACAGGCCCACAGGACAACGTCTGCTGAGGTGCACCGAAGTGAAGAACGATCACGCGACATCTAGCACGGGAGTACACCGCCGCCTCGTCCGACTCCTCAGCTCTCGGCGCTGCTGCAGCCACCTGCCTCATCTGTGCACCTTGCCATGACTGCTGCTTCCCTTGCTGCGTTACCACCTCTGCCATTGGCACGCACAACACCGGCCGAGCATACTACGCCATAGCTGCCGCAGGTGTGTGGGGGTTTACCTCAGTAAACCACAATAGAAGAAAGCCAGGGGGCTGGGCCCATAACCTAACAGCGTGAGCGCAAGTTAGGTGGCCAAAGGAAGGTTTTATCAGCAACAGTGCATAGCAAGAGACTGATCAAAGGCAATCGAGCGCGTCAGTAACTTTACAATTAGACTGACCTAAACTGCCGAACACCTGAATTTACATAGGACGTGTTAGGAGCGTTATCACAAAATTACGCTGTACTGCACACTACACTGTACTACCGACATACTTCCCCCTACCATTTTCAAAAAACCCCTACCAAAAACCCCTACCCTAAAAATGCAAAAAAAACAGTGGTGTTTTTGAGGTATTGAAGTTAAATTCTTGTATAAAGTAGTAAGTGAGCTAAACGATAGCTAAACTAATACTACAACAGCCACTAAAGCAAGATATATCAATGAACTGAATACTGAATATACTGAATATTCAGTTAAAATTTGTTTTTGAAAAGGTAACTGCACGCTTTAAGCCCTCTTCAGTTCTTAAAAGTAAAGCAGAGAGAAGCAAGAAATATGGTAAATCTGGGATTTTGAATGTTTTGCATTTCAGAAACAGACTTGGGGGTATTTACGCTATGAAAACCAAATTTGGTGCATGGAAAACCATAAAATGTCCTTTAGAGTTGGTGCACTATGTGACACACCAGGGTTCGCGCCGATCTGGCATTCGAAATCCGCAAATATTCCCTGACGAAAGCCAAAACTCTCTGCCTTAATTTGCCTTAAGAACGCATTTAAAACATATGCTGGGCATAAATTTGACAGTTTTAGTCAGTGGCGTACCCAGGATTGGTGGTGGTGGTGCAGCAAAAGTGGTGCAAAATTTTGAAGATGCCTGGGCATTCTTACAACAGGGGGCCCCTAATTAAAACGGCAGTTAGTAGTTTACGCACCGTACGCACCGTTCGCACCGTTACGCACCGTACGCACCGTTACGCACCGTTCGCACCAGCAGCGACCCCAATTGGGCGCCGATCTTTCGGAGCGGTGAATTTGCTTAGATCGATCCGATAACCGTTCTATTTCAGCTTGCATTAACAAATTACGCACAATTGATAATTTTCTTAGTTTTCTTTATTGATGAGCTACAACTATGTACAATGTAGGTTAGGTATAGTCTTTGTTTTACATAGAAGCCATCATTGGGTGGCTTTTTGTTAACGATGAAACCAATACTCCCCCTCCCCCACCGTAATGATTAGTAATCATTTGGCGAACCTCCCTCCCCCTCATGCCATTACGTAATTTTTGCACGCCCCCAAAGATTCGGTGTTAGTTAGTAGCAGCTTTCTGGTCATTTAGTGCAATTGCTTTTTCTGTTATGCTTGCATCGTATTAGCTTCTTTATGTTAGCTGTGGTGCATCTCTGGACAGTTGCTGTAGTGCAGTGCCTTTGTTGCTTAGTTTTCTTCTGATAGTACTCTTCCCACGAATCTACACTACGTATTATAATGTTTTCAAAGCTGCTGTATCGGCGTTGGAAAAGATGCATTGGAAAAGCGAATTTACCATATTATGCACCTTGTATGTACTCTGTATAGGATCGGCTCTGGGAAAGGAAAGGTGTTTGGTTGTTTCAAAAATCGGGGTACAATAACAAAAATCACCGAAACTCTACACCCATCGCTAAACGTCTCAATTTTGTCAGGCAAAAATCTGTCATCCCGGCACCTTTTCTGATTGACATAGTACCAAAATCGGAAATGAATCATACATGGGACGGGGGGTCCAGGGGGGTTTGCCCACCCCCAACTGGGGCTCGACCCCCCCAAACGACCCCACCCACCCACCTGAAGCCGACTTTTGTTCCTGACCCCACCCACCAAAATCGCCGCGACCCCACAAACCGGCAGGCCCACCCCGAAATTTTCGGATTTTGACTACCCCCAACCCATTTTTCCGGCCCATGTATGGAAATGATTGGCCGAAAAAATTGGACCTGATGGGTTTCGCTAATGGGGCAACCATTAAGCTAACAATCCAAATGTTTTTACTTCAAGGCTGACACCAAGGACAAACTCGATATTGGTGATGCTGTCAATGGTTCCGCTGCATTGTATGTCCGGTCGAATTGCAATTTAGTTGTTGTAACTGTTTGTCCTTTCAGACTAGGAGTAGCCAACTGCTATAGAGCAGGAAGAGACAGAAGGTCCGGCAGCCTCCTTAACAACAACCCTCCCCTTTTGGGTGGGTTGGTGCAAGACAGCGCCGGTTTGGTCCCCATTTATCTACTTGCCATTGCTGAGTTTCGACGGCCTGGGTTGGGCTTTGTGTCGACTACTTCCCACCGCGTCAACAGGTTTCGAACCCACAAACACACCGCTTCCATGGGTGCGGGGCCGCTGTGACACGTGTGATTATTTTCGCTTTTTTCTTTTAAAATTTTAATACAAGCTGATTTTCCAGCTACTTTTCCACCAAAGCGCGTAATTTGTTAATGCAAGCTGAAATAGAACGGTTCTCTGATCGATCTAAGCAAATTCACCACTCAGAAATATCGGCGCCCAATTGGGGTCGCTGGTGATGCGAACGGTGCGTAACGGTGCGTACGGTGCGTAACGGTGCGAACGGTGCGTACGGTGCGTAAACTACTAACTGCCAATTAAAACAAGGCGGCCAGCGGCGGCCCGGCCGTACCGCGGCCTTATTAAAGCAGCGGCCGGCCGGGCGCGGATTTAAAAGCGAACGGACGACTCCAAGAGAGGGAACTTTATTCCGGCACAACAACTGACACAAATAACAATGCTTCAACAGCACACAACATATATACAATATAGCGCACAAATGTACATAACATTCAATAGTTCTGCGGATACTGAGCTTTTATCTGATCCAAAATATCTAGAAACGGCGTCTCCGAATGAACCAAACGCCACCAGAAGGACGCCAAATGAGATTTAAACAGCTGAGGTGACGTGCCTTTAGACTTTTTCAACAGCTCGGTTTTTACGTGCGTCCACTTAGACTCGATTCGCTGCGTGTGCACCCCAGTTCGAGGATCTACGAAGTGCTGCAAATGATTTACAGTCTCATGATGATATCCGTGCTGCCCGATCTGCTGGTAACCAGCCCACTCATCTGTGTGGATAATCGTACCAGGAGCAACCTGCTGCCGGATCAGTTCGTGCAAAGTGGTCCGATCTCGCCTCGCCACCTCAAAGAGTCTGGTGGTACAGCTCGCTGACGACCGGCGAAACGGCGGCGCGCTACCAGAACTGGTCTTGGAGCTGCCATAACAACAGCGATGAGGAGTACTACTGCCATCTCTTCTCTGGTGTCTTATATAGTGCGGTATCTAGCCCGATGTCAGATTACTTTGAATTACAATCCGCTTAGTGCATTGTTTGCAGTACAAGTGAACGACTGTTTATTTCTTTACAAGCGCCTTCATAAGCACAGTCCCTGAGGGCATCAGATAAGAACTGAACGCGTTACTGAACAGTGTACAGTGTTTAATCTTCCCGCGCGGCCGGCTAAAATCGCGCCCGGCCGGCCGCTGCTTTAATAAGACCGCGGTACGGCCGGGCCACCGCTGGCCGCCGTGTTTTAATTAGGGGCCCCCTGTTGTAAGAATGCCGATGCCTGAGCGAGAAAAATTGGCAAAATCAGCCTTCAAAAACGCGCTTAAAAACCATTCTGAGCTTAGAATTAACAGAAATTACAAGTTAGTTGTTTAAAGTTTTCTGCCGACCAGAGCATGAAATTTTTGAAAATTTAGTCTTCAAAAAGGCATTTAAAAGGTATTCTGAGCGGAAAATAGACAGGTTTAGCACATAATTAATTTATTTCTCTTTTTTTTGTTAAATTTTTCCATCCTACTTTCACAGCAAGGGGGGCAGGGTGTACACACCCTGCACCCCCTAGTACGGCCACTGGATTCAGTACATGTGTAGTTGTAAGACAGAGGCCTGGTTAGGCCGACGCCCAAACCAGGGCAAGAAAATTTTAAAAAATTAGCCCTCAAGAACCCATTGAAAACAAGCCAATGCTAGCACGCATTATTGGAGTGCCCAGAAGTTTACAATTCATTATATTTTTTACCCAGATTGTGGTGGTATGGTGTAAAAACTTGTTCAAATAACTAAAATTTCATCTGTGTAACCGAATGCAAAAACCCCTACTTCACCCTACCAAAATTTAAAAAACCCCTACCAAATCCCCCTACCCCCTACCTGAAAATTTTCCCCCCTACCGAACGAAAAAAACCCCTACAGGTAGGGGGAAAACCCCTACCCTGGCAACCTTGGCGGTGCGTGCCGCACGCGTCGCTTCGCTTTACCAGTTTCCACTTTTTGAAGTTAAAATTCAAAAAGTTGAAAATTAGAAAATCGAGTAGAACTGCACGAAGAAATGTGTGCTAATGCTAAACAGGTTCTTTCCGAAGGGAAGCGTAACTTCTTAGAGTTTATCGCTTGCTTTCCACAAAATTTTTTAGCAGACACTTTTGTAATCTGCTTAATCCTTTCGACCAGATAAAAAATAATGTATTGCTGCAGTACACAACGCAATGTTCTAGTGATGCATTCGGAATTGCACTGCGGTTCTTTGCCACTGAGACAGGGCTGAGCATAACGCTGAGTAATGTTTTGGAAGTAAAGCTCAATTCTAAGTCAGGTGCCGGCGATTCGCGGTTGTTGTGTGTGACTGTACGTATATGCCAAAATTGTGTCGGTTTTGGTTAAAGGACGGACGGACGGACGGACGGACGGACGGAGTTTACTCCAATGTGATGCCAGACACCCAGCAGGTAAAACGGCAGGAGCATACACATAACAACTAATTTACAGATATAGACAATCCTTGTGCTATAACATAATCCTAAAAGACGTCATTAAAAACAAATTGCCTAAATTTGCTAAAAGGAGCTGAGACGGCGAAATTAGGAAGCGGGTTCCAAATCCTTGAGGAGGCAAAGAACACTGTACTGCCCGTGGCGACCATACGGGTGGTCAGCTCAACGCGACAGGAGTTGGCCATGAGACGCTCACTTCTACGTCTCTCCGAGGTTTGGAAAGAAAACGGACAAAAGCGAGCACCATGATAGACAGAGTGAAAAAGCAGCAGCCTTTTCTGTGCTGCCAGCAGCCAGATTGGACTGAGGGCACACTCTTTCACAGTATCAGTACAAGACAGATCGTATAGCGATTTAGTTGCAACTTGGCAAACAGTCCCTGTGCTTTCTCCAGCCGGGCTAGACTATAGCATAGCGTTTTGGTTCATTGCATACATTACATTACATACATTACAGATTCATTAGTCATCTAAAATAAACTAGTAGCCAAAAACTTTGAAAAGATCCCTAAACGTGGATAGTGCCGTACGTTACATGTATGTACATACCCAGGGCTGTGGGGTTGGTACTGTTGTTTTCCTATACGCATTATGCAATATTATTAAGCAAATTATGCATTTGTAACGCTTTAACTGCTTGAATGGTATAAACCACAAAAATCACATTTGCACCATATCAGTAGGGGTCACTTAGGAAGATGGCGACTTTTGAAGCAAACATATACGACAATTTGACGCTTTTTATGCATTACAGTAATACCATCAAGAATGTTCTTGTCTTGATATCATCAAACCAACCCGACCGAAGGAAACAGGAGATAATCGGCAAAAATGTACGGACCTTCCAGATGAATGGTAATGCCATGGACATGGACCACATGATGTAGGACGCTCTACAAGACCGCTCGTTGTTCAACCATCTAAAGGTTCCGTGATTTGACATATAAGCCTGTGTACCTGCATACGCATGCGAACGCATGTACGAATGCATCATTGATGCATTGTATTGTTTCTTTGTACTACTGGTCTGTCAGTTTTGAATGTTGTCTTTGTGTTTATTGTGTTATATCTGCAGTATTTATTTGCTCTTCAACTGTTGTTTTTTCTTCAAACGTAAGTCGTCGCCACATCCAACTGCACCCGATACCAAAACAGACGGCCAAACCACCGATTCAGCAGAGGCTGGTGGCGGCCGCAAGAAGTCCAAGCCGGCTAAGAAAGGCAGCTCTACTGACAGTCTCTCATTCAATTCGACCGGAAGTAGGATTATGGACTCGACAAGTACATCCGAAGGAAGACCTCAAACCCCGCAGAGACATAAAGATAAGAAGAAGAAGGGAAGGAAACGAAAGCCCGCCAGTCCGAGCGTAGAGAGCACTACGACCGATCTGCAACCTAAGGCAGTGCCCATTCCAGTCAAGGACCGACAGAAAGTTATGGCCATTCAAGGAGGAATTCGTAGAGACCGCACTGACCCCCAATATCGCACACTCAAAGGCTTATCGGACGACTGGTTGACCGAAATGACCGCAAATCAACTGGAGACTAAGAAGGGCGCCGACACGCAAGAGAGCGACATTACGCAGGTAGATGTTTACCAACCGAAGAAGGTTGCGAAATCTGAACTGGTTTAGTGATTCTCTGATGTCTATGTATTAGGTATGTCACTTGTCAATCTCTCTTTTTTCCACTATAATAAACTTATTTATCTCTCTTGACAGACTTTTGTTTGGTCACTGCGCGTTTGATCTGTCTGTCTGATTCATAGGGCATTCCCACAGCTCATGGCCACCGGCCGGCCGCAGCACGGCGCGCGCGTGCAGTAATTAATTAGCGGCCGGCCGCCTGCAGACCAAGCGCGCGTAGTTCAAACAGGGTAAGGCAAGGCGTAAGGCCTTGACAGAGAATCAATTGGCAACTGGCCGCTTAGCAGTGGCGTGTTTGCTGCAGATACTGTGGAATACATATATGGATATGTATATGTAAAAAATACATATTATGTATTACTTTTGGAATACATATATGTATATGTATATATACAGTAGTGCACAAAAAAAATGTCCTCTCCACTTTTTCGGGTTCACTAAAATCACTGTTTTTCACTCAATTCTCAACGAATTTGAACCAAATTTTCAGGGTAGGTGCCCAATTAGTCCAGCTACTTGTGTTACAGTTTCGGCGCGAAAATTCAAATTTTGGCGGGAAATTTAAACGAAAATGCGAAAATCATATGGTCTCATAAAAACGGCTCTTACTCAAGAAATACAAAAGCTACGCCCGTGAAATCACGGCCGCTTATAGACCCAATATAGTGCAATTTTAGGTAGAAGTTTCAAAACCCTCGCTCAAAGTACGCGCGAGAATCCGATTTTCAAAGTTGGCAAAAAATCGGGATTTATCATCATTTCCAAAGCTAACATTTTGAGGTTCACTAAAATTGCCCGTTTTCAGTCAATTCTCTGCCCATTTGAACCAAATTTGCAGAGTACGTGCCCAATGGTTCTGGCTAACTCTGCTAGAATTTGAACGCGAAAATTCGAATTTTGGCGGGAAATTTAAACGAATATGTGAATATCATAAAATGGTCTCATAAAAACGGCTCTTACTCAAGAAATACAAAAGCTATTCTGGTGAAATCATGGCTGCTTGTTGACCCAATATAGTGCAATTTTATGCAGAAGTTTCAAAACCCTCGCTCAAAGTACGCGCCAGAATCCGATTTTCAAAAATGGCTGAAAATCGGAATTTATCCATTTCCAAAGCTAACATTTTGAGGGTCACTAAAATTGCCTGTTTTCAGTCAATTCTCTGCCAATCTGAACCAGATTTGCAGAATAGGTGCCCAATGGATCTGGCTAACTGCTAGAATTTCGGCGCGAAAATTCAGATGTTGGTGGGAGATTTAAACATTAGTAAGAACAATTTTTGCAGGATACTTTGTAGTATAAATTTCCCGCCAACATTCGAATTTTCGCGCCGAAATTCTAGCAGAGTTAACCAGACCCACTGGACACCTGTTCTGCAAATTTAGTTCAGATTGGCAGAGAATTGACTGAAAACGGGCAATTTTAGTGAACCTCAAAATGTTAGCTTTGGAAATGGATAAATCCCGATTTTCTGCCAACTTTGAAAATCGGATTCTCGCGCGTACTTTGAGTGAGGGTTTTGAAACTTCTACATAAAACTGCACTATGTTTGGTCTATAAGCGGCCATGATTTCACAAGAATAGCTTTTGTATTTCTTGAGTAAGAGCCGTTTTTATGAAACAATTTTATGATATTCACATATTCGTTTAAATTTCCCGCCAAAATTTGAATTTTCGCGCCGAAACTGTAACACAAGTAGCTGGACTAATTGGGCACCCACCCTGAAAATTTGGTTCAAATTCGTTGAGAATTGAGTGAAAAACAGTGATTTTAGTGAACCCGAAAAAGTGGAGAGGACATTTTTTTTGTGCACTACTGTATGTATTGCTCAAAGAATATGTTTATGTATATGTATTTTGAGGCCACTATGTATTTAAAATACATATTTGAAAATACATATTGAATTTCTGATGAAATGGTGCATTTTTAAGTCTCAGCCTACTATCCACAGCAGAAAATTACATTTTCTTCGGGATGCCAGTGTCTAAATTTGCTCCAGTGGTAAAAAACCATAGATTTCGTGTTTAACTAAATAATGCATGTCACCACAGTTTATAGTGGTACGAGGCGACCAAAACGAGTTCTAATGAGGGAACGTTTAGATTTTCAGATTCAATGGATAAATGGCAGGAGAAAATGGTCTTTTCTTTTGATAGTTGACCTAAACGAAATCATCGGCTATTGCGGTGTCAAAAACAAAGTTCATTGCACATGTCTGCCTTATACGCAAAATGACTGTCTGTACATGGAGGATTTTTAGCAGAATTTAACTGTGGAAATTATTGCTAATTTGACTGAAAGTACTGATTTAAGTTCATGCTAATCAGGTCCAAATGTAGCCCCTTTCTCGTTTCAGTCACAAACAACTAAGGTGAGGTGGATCCTTAGAGCTGATAGATAGTATGTATACTGTAGCGCTTTTAGGTAGTTCAGCTTGGAAAGCACCTTGCCCAACTATGGTGGCGCTCGTTGCAGCGCTGTAAACCCGGTATTTATCGATGTGACGTGTTTGAAAGCTTCCTGGTTGCCATTTCAAATGCATACATGTGAATTGCTGTTGCGGTAGCTGTGCCAGTTGTATATTTGTTGTTATGTTGTTGAGTGCGCTTGCATTGTATTGTATAAATGTGGTGTCAGTAATGCCACTGCTAAGCGGCCAGTTGCCAATTGATTCTCTGTCAAGGCCTTACCCTGTTTGAACTACGCGCGCTTGGTCTGCAGGCGGCCGGCCGCTAATTAATTACTGCACGCGCGCGCCGTGCTGCGGCCGGCCGGTGGCCATGAGTTGTGGGAATGCCGATTCATAGTTATGTAATACAGTTCGCTTTCTTAAGTTTTTAAATGAACAGGGCTTCCGATAGATACCCTTCAAATACCAAGAATATCAAATGTAAACTGCGGTCCCTGGACTGGGCCTGCCCAACAGCAACTGTTTCCATAGGCTACTATTTAAAACTTGCTGTTCGTTGGAGAGAATGGTCAGGGCATTTCCACGGATGGCCTACCACTGCCTAAAATAAGGTACACATGTATTAGGTATCCACATATTATTGCATGCACATGACGAAGATGAGACAGATCGATTTGCTTACACAATTTATACGGAGGGATTCTATCGGAAGCCCTGTTCGTTTTTAAAAAAACAAATTAGGTTTTCGACGCGAATTTATTGAGTAGATACGGTAGCTTGGTTAACTGACGCGACCACGATGGTGCGGCCCGGTGATCTCCGGATCGATATTTAGCACTATTTAGCAGACGGTAGATTTATTTAGCAAATCGAACAAAATTTAGCTGGCCAGTTAAATATATTTTGCGATCGCTTCTACGGTCTGTCAACGCGTAAAACCGTCTAAACAACAAAAATTTCATTTATTTTTGGAATTCCTGACTGATTCTTCAGGTGTGCTGGTGCAGACCTGTTTTTCAGACTTTTTGTAGTGGGAGGATTTGTAAGTAGTTTCATCCAGTTTATTTAGCTGATCGCTACGTCGTGGCCGTGGTCGTCCGAAGACGGGATTCGGCGTTCCTTGGGAACAAAAAGAAATAACACAGCTAATCTATCAATACGAAGCGGAGGAAATTCTGTCGGAAAGAGACCTGGCTGACGATTTCGCGTTTGTTGGGCTTCAGAGTCACAAACGTAGCAGTTCATGCGTTCTTGACCAAGCGCAAGAAGAAAATGCAGGCACAACAGGTAATTTCGGTAGACGATGACGTAATTTGCTTTAAACATTGGAAATTTACTGCTGCCCAAGTGAAACAGATTCAGATTCCTTCATCACTATGTTGCTTGCTTCTTTTATTGCACTGATTTTGCTGGGCTTTTACTTTTTTCGGTTTCACGAATGCGTACACAGTGTTTTAAGAAGAGAAGTAACAGAAATTTTAAGGTTTACTCTAGACCGAACAACCCTGATTCAGCAGTGCGTATAACAAGGAAACCGTTTTTTATGTCTGTGTTTACTGCTTGGAATTCTGGGTATAAATCAAACTCACACGAGAAAGTCACCACTGTTGCTCGGTGTACGAGTCCGCTTGTGTGTTTCTCACAGCTTGTTATGTTATGTTATGCTATAGACGCCATCAGATGCTAACTCTGCTCAACACCAACAGTGTCCGCCTTCCACGGGTAGCAAGACAACACGCTTTCCAACTGATCTGGGAAAGCACTCTAAATCCGGCAACGTTTTTTCAACGGTTAAAATGCGGTTTCGCACTAAGGGAGCGTCAGTAAATGAGTTAGGCCGCCGGCCAACGTCCAGCGGCCAACGAGAGATGGCCGGAGCTGTCAGAGTTGTAATCTGACCTGTGACCTCTGACAGCAGCTGGCCACCCATAGAGCCAATAGTTACCGGCGGCCGTCAGCAGATTAGATTAACAGCTATTATGCCATCGGCGCGCGCGAGTCCTGCATTGCATAGCTAGCGCCCTCCCACAGCTGCTTGTCAAGTATCAACTTACAATCGGCCGGCCAGCGGCCATCTCCCGATGGCCGGGCGAGGGTTTGCCGGCGGCCTAAACATTTACTGACGGCCCCTAATTTAGACCCTAAATAGAGATATTGCACACGGTTTCGAAAGCGTTTGAGTTTGAGGAGAGGCTTGGTTTGAACTGACTTGGTCACAGGTAGATTAAACAGTGCTAACTGGGTCTGTGCTTAGTAAAACCTTTATCCCTGTAGAGTGTTCACGGCTCGTGGCCCGGAGGATACAAGGAGCAGCAAGAGTTACTGTTGTGAAACCAACAAAGAACGCGTTTTCACATTAAAAGTGATTGTGCTCTAGTAGGTTAATCCGAATCTTCGGTTTTCTACGTCAGGTCATGTGTATGTGCTTAAAGAAGACTCTGTTTCACTTCACAGCATTGTAGAAGCCGAAACAATCTGAAATTGCATTTGGACCACTTTAGTACAGACCGCCTAAACAATGGGCCACTTTGATCTGGAGATACCAACGACGCACCGACCACGATGTCATCTTGTGAATCATACACGAAGATTCCCCCTTGGTAGGGCGGCTGATCTGTTTAACTTAAGCCTAACCATAAGTCTAAAGCTAAACTAGAGCATGAATTAATGGTTAAATTAAATCCTAAGCCGAAAACTAAGCAGAAGCGTAAATCTAAATCTAAGTGCGGTGTAGGCGGTTCTGTCCGAGTACAAAATTTTCGGCAACTTTTGCAAGAGCCGTATTTGTCCGGCCGCGTCTTACGGTATTCACTTGATTTTCAGGAAAACTTGAGATAACTTTAGAGATAACTTTTCAGGGCTTTCGATAGATTCTCATAATATAGTAAAGATTTCAAGTATCATCAAATGATTGGGGGTCCGAGTGCATATTACTCCTTAAAAACGGATGGGGAGCGTAATAAAACATCGGTTCAAGTTGTTGTTTTACGGTTCGGTTGAGTTTGTGGAGTTTTACCGTTTATCCGCTGGCTGCGGCTATCTGGTCATCTGGTGGTCCTGGTGGTCGTTTCGTGTGTTGCCAAAAAACTATTATTGTTGCTGTGGTGGTGTGGCGTGAGTGTTTTGAGTTAACTTAGGTTGTAAGAAAGCGAAAGGAGTGAGTGAGATGAAGATAGAGCAAGTGAAGAGTGGGAGTCGTCGTCAGAGAGTGGCGGCGCACAGTCATGTCAAGGGTCTGGGCGTGGACGAGAAGGGAGAGGCCAAGTTCAGTGGCGCTGGTCTCATCGGTCAAGTGGAGGCCAGGGAGGCTGCCGGGGTCGTAGTCGAACTGATTCGCATGAAGAAAATGGCTGGAAGAGCTATGCTTCTCGCTGGGCCGCCTGGAACCGGCAAAGTAACCGAAGTTTTATGCGCTTTTTTGTTACGTCAGAATCAGAAAATGGATTATGAATTTAAACAAATATGAGTCTTCCACAGTCAGGGTATAGATATGGAACCCCTACCTTCCGCCACTGTGGTGCTTGGTTGTTGTAACTTTTCGTCCTTTCAGACTAGGAGTAGCCAACTGCTATAGAGCAGGAAGAGACACAAGGTCCTTCAACAACCTTCTTTTGTTGTCGGTGTGTGCAAGACAGCGCTGGTTTGGTTCCCATTTATCTACTTGCCGTTGCTGACTCTCGACGGCCTGAGTTGGGCTTTGACTACTTCCCATTAGGGATGCAAATGGTATAAGAAATACCAAATTCAAATAGTGAGTGGTATTTCTGAACCAAATAATACCAAATAGTTTTCAAAATAGGTCATAAGCAATGTGGACTGAACAAAAATATGTTCTCTCTGATTTCTTGATTGTATATAAAGCTTTACCATGTTCAGGTAACCCTGCACTACTGGAGACAGAATTTAAGCAGGCTCTTCAACGTTCTGAAGCATGCGTTCAAATTAGAGATTGTCCTTGGAAATTTTCCAATAGAAAAAATAGAAAATTTCTTAGGGGAGTCGGAAAAAAAGGAAAAATATTCAACCGAAAGTACTAAAATTTTCAAAACTAGTGAAAAAACATTAAGTAAGTAGCATTTTATTTAGCGTAATATGCATACTAAATAACAGATATTTGTCTATTACATATGCTGTAACTGACCAGAAAACATGCATTTCATAAACGTTGGCTACTGATATAAGGGTAACTCAATTCTTTACCTTACCATGATGCTCAGGTTTTGTAAGAAATGATAAATTTCGTAAATAGGATTTTTCAAAACTCTACCCTACAGCTGAAATACTGACTGATTTGTGGACTGTTTAGCATAGCAGTAATAGTAGTTTCAGACTGCAATTGCTCTGGCAATTTCGCAAGAGTTGGGAAACAAAGTGCCCTTTTGTCCCATGATTGGCTCAGAAGTCTACTCTGCCGAAGTGAAAAAGACGGAGGTGTTGATGGAAAATTTTCGCAGAGCCATTGGACTGCGTGTCAAAGAAAAGAAGGAGGTCTACGAGGGTGAAGTGACAGAGATCACGCCGGCAGAAACGGAGAATCCACTTGGAGGTTGATTTCTTTCTCTTCTTCTAATTGCTGGTTCCACTGCTTGGCCTGTGTTTTAGGTTACGGCAAGACAATCTCCCATGTGCTGATCGGTTTAAAAACAGTCAAAGGTACTAAACAGCTGAAATTGGATCCGTCCATCTACGATACTATTCTCAAACAGAAAGTAGAAGTCGGTGACGTCATTTATATAGAAGCAAACAACGGTGCTGTCAAAGTAATGACCGTTTTCATAGAATTGTGAAGCTTAATAATTGATTGAATTGTTGCAGCGGGTTGGACGTTGCGATTCATACGCCACAGAATTCGACCTAGAGGCAGAAGAGTATGTACCGCTTCCCAAAGGAGATGTGTACAAGTCGAAGGAAGTAGTTCAGGACGTGACTCTGCACGATTTGGACGCAGCTAACGCCAAACCTCAAGGAGGCACCGACGTTTTATCACTGGTTGGCGAGTTGATTAAACCGAAAAAGACCGAAATTACAGGTTAGCGCGCTGCGCTCGCTTTTGGTAGGGTAGTAGCGACTGTTAATGATTTTAGAGCGTTTACGAGCCGAAATAAACAAAGTGGTCAACGATTACATCGAACGCGGCATAGCTGAATTGGTGCCGGGCGTTCTGTTCATTGACGAGGTGCACATGCTCGATATAGACTGCTTCACTTTTCTTCATAGAGCGCTAGAGTCCACCATTAGTCCGGTGGTTATTTTGGCCACCAACCGGGGAAAGTGTGCTGTTAGGTGAAGCCAACATTAGCTTGCTGATGCATTTTTTGCCTAGTCTTTTCTGTTTCAGAGGCACTGACATAGCATCCAGCCACGGCATTCCATCAGACCTGTTGGATAGGGTTCTAATCGTAAAAACAATGCCATACGCGATAGATGAAGTAGCTCAAGTGAGATCTTCTTTCTTCTCTACTCTACTCTTGCTTGCTTGTTTTGTTCTATTTTTTTCTTCTTTTGCAGATTCTTAGGTTGCGTGCAGATGCGGAAGAGGTGAAGTTAGAAGCCTCAGCTATGGACAAGCTGGGCCAAATCGCTATGGATGCCTCTCTCAGGTAGGTAACCGTAATGTAGGCACCAGCGCACCCAATGAGTGTGATAGGAAATTATAGAAATGGAAAAATAGAAGGAAATAGAAACAATTGTGGTGAGCATCGCATCATACATGCAACAGGTCATCCGCTGATGGGAGAGGGGGTTGGGGGTATGGTGCCTTTTAGGGGAGGGGTTGGGTACTAAAAACGCTCCAAAATTGTATTTTTGTGCTGAACATAATCAAAAGTCACTAATTTGGGCTCAAATACGACTAAAAGGTGCATTTATAGCCGATTTTAGCATTTTAGTGTCTGAAATTCTAAAAAAAATTGCAGAAATTTTTGGAAAAAATTTCTTGTTGTAACTTTTTACCCTTTCGCACTAGGAGTATAGAGCAGGAAGAGACACAAGGTCCGGCAGCCTCCTTTAATTACTTGCCAGAGAAATCGGCAAATGGCTAATTAGCTGGCCTAAGTCGGGTGCGGTAGGGACAGACCTAGACATTGGGTAACATTTCGATTGAGCTTTTGAGCTCATTTACAAATAATCCAGGCATAGGCAGGCTGGCGCTAGGTAACTTTCTTAAATACTGAGTTTAAGGTATTGGTCTGGCACCGCCCTGTAGCTCAATTTGAGCACTGACCGGCAATTCAGAGGTGCTGGTTCGATTCCCAGCTACGCCATTGCACATGCCTTCCTTACTTTTTCACCTTTCATTCAACACTTTTATTATAATTTTCAATACACATTTCTTCCAAATAGTTCCTGAGCGGTAGCGGCGGCCAAAGATGGAGAGTATATAACCTGAGCAGGTGTCAGCCCCTTTTGCCCATGTCTGGACAAACCCCCGTCCCGGACCCCTGTTACATGTATGGTTTGTAGACTCAGCTGAAATGCGTACAGAGTTTGTCCCAGCCGAACCCAGGCCCGTTTCTATCTATACTGCATTATGTAAATGAGCTTGTTATGTCAAGAATGGCTTCTAGAGCCAGATTGCCGCAAGCCTTATTTTTATTTTCCACGTTCCCTTCTCAGGTACGCCGTTCAGCTAATGACACCTGCAAAGCTGTTAGCCCAGGTGGGTGGCAGAGACACGGTGACCGACGCAGACGTCTCCGAGTGTGGTCAGATGTTTCTCGACGCCAAAGGATCTGCTAGAATGTTGGCCTCAGACAGTTCTGTCAAGTCCTGATTGTTCTCTTCTTTTTCAAAGTCATTTCCAGTAAACTTTTTGATAGTTCTGTCTTTTCTCATGTCGCAGGTTCGTGCCTATCGATTACTCTTGGTTTGTGATTGATTAATTATGTACTGTAGTTAGCGATGTAAGTCTTAATCTAGTGAACTATGACCGATCAGGCACTGGTGGAGCCGGTTGTGGACTTGGAGGACGAGGAGGATGAGGATTTTGACGAGACGCTCACCGAGCGTCTGATAGGCTTGAGCGAAATGTTTCCGGAGCGATTGCGCGCCGCAGTGGTGTCTGTGTGTTCTGGCGGCTGGTCAACCACCAAGGGTTTGTGGCACTACACTCGACACGCTGCTTGGGTGCTGAGCAGCAGTTTCGTGATTGCCGTACTGCCGGCTATGCTGGAGTTCGAGCGAGTCGACATGGAACAGCGACAGATCAGTCAGCAGAGACAATTCCTGCTTGGTGCTGCGCCCGGCACTGCCCAGGCCTCGACCGGCGGCCAGACTACCTATGGACAGATGATGGCTCAGAAGACTGGCACTGCTTAGAGACTAGCTCTTGGTTTTTGTTCTTGTTGTTGAGTTTGCTAGAGAATTATCTACGTAGTCGTTATTGAGCGACCGGACAAAAGTCGCGTGCTAGCCTTCCTACAGTCAGAAGACTTTTGGCCGGTTATTGCCATGATTCTGTCCAACGATCAGAGTAGCTTTGTTAGTCGTGCGTGAGCTATAAATTTTTAGTATCCGAACGGTGGTGCAGAATGTACAGTAACAGACTATTTTACGGTTTGTAATCCGCGAATTATTTGCAAGTTTTGAGTTTACGCTTATTTTCAAAGAAGTGTTAATGTCGTATTACCTAAGAATTGCTTTTTACCGATTCTGTTAGACTTGTCAGAGCTTGCTGGCTTGCACCACAAAAAGGTAAAAGTTTGTAAAGCTACCGCAAAACAACGAAAGGAAAACGTGTCACAGTTTTGACAAGTCGCTGCTAGGTTCTATGGTAATTTTTGTAACTCTAGAGTAGTTAGGGGCAAAACTTAGTTTTCGTTACAAGTTTTAAAAGCTATGAGGTCTGATTTTTCGGCTTGATTAACAACTTCTATACTATGTGAAATTTGTTATCAGTAATCGTCAACTATTAAGGCGTCAAAGCATGTCTGTGAACCGTTTGCTGGTCCGTTGGTTTCTCTCCAAGCAGCCTTGTCGGTTTGTCCGAGGTGGCAGAACTGCCGAGATTTACCCTCTCCCGGCGCCCCCCGAATATCCGCAAACTTCGGCTTCTGTTTCGGAAACGCAAGGACCACAACAAGTTGCACGTGCTACCGAGCCGCCATTTAAGCTGCGGAGTTACACTCTAACTACTGTTGTGAATCATTCAGATACTTTGCGCAACCTGGTCGATTTGGGAGTGAGTCTGTGGCAGGTGGAGAACTTCAGTGACTGTGCCAATTTGTTAGTTAGACTGGACTGGAGCAGAGACGTAGTTCCTGTTTGTGCCTTTCTAATCAGAAACGGCGTTCACCCTGAGTTGCTGGGCACCTACCTCAGCCGGAACCCTCATATTTTCAGTCAGAACTTGGAAGATTTGCAAGTGCGCCTGAATTATCTGGAAGCTAAGGGATTTCCGGCAGCCGCCATTGGCCGTGTGATTTACCGTGCTAATTTATGGCTTAACATGCCTGTCAAGATAATTGACAGACGACTTGGATGGCTGCAGAGAGAGTTTGAGCTGACCGGAGACGAGGTTAGATTGGTGGTTTGCAAAGCTCCGAATCTGATTATTAATGGCACTGGCTACTTACAGGTTCCTATTACTTAGTTGGGTCTAAACAGATCTGTTTTGCGTTTTGCAGACTGTCAAATTCGCTCTGCATGAAGAAATGGGGTTTACTGATGAACAAATGAAGCATATTATGGTCAATGCTCCCAAAGTCTGGATGGTTGGTGAGTTTTATTCAGGATTTATGATACCGCTGCTGACCCAAAAAGCGCGAAGATCGTGTAGCAATTTCGGTCGTTGAAATCGCTTCAAATACTGCTGTTTTAAAACCACTCTTAGCACTTGTCGTGTATAAAACTGTAAAAAAATTGCTTCCCAGTCAAGAAGCCACTGCAAAAGAGGTTCTAGATCGCGGGCAGCTGGTCGGTGCGTTCGAATATCTTCACCACCAGATGAAGTTGTCCTTGGAACACATTCTTTACTGGCCTCAGATTCTTCGAGTTCCTGTTAGAATCGTCCGCTACCGACATCAGTTTTTGAAGAAAATCAGACGCGCTCAGTACAACCGCCTCATGCCCAACTACGTATCCTTACAAGCGCTGGTGACCAAGAGCGACGCCGAGTTTTGCAGCAAAATTGCCAAATGCAGTGTAGCTGAATACAATGATTTTTTGAAACACGAATAAATTAGACAAGTCCATACAGACGCAGGACAGGAAAGGCTTGACCTAGTTGCGTCAGGCTGGGCGTCGGCCTAACGCGTCAGTGTCATGGGTTATTGTATCTTTGATACGCTCTCTCGCTATGAGGCCTTCCCTCTTACTTCTCACTCTTCCCTGCCTGGCTGCCGGTCTAGGAAAAATGGCCTTTGAGTGTCCGGACGGATTCCATCTCTCCGACTTCGACGGCTTTATTGACAAGTCCAGTCAGCAACGGTTGTATAAGTTTGGATGCAGACCGCTAGGGAAGTTTCAAGTAAAATGCGAAGGAATGTGAAGTATTTTCGTTTTTCGAGTTGTACTCTCTAGATTGCGGGGGAGGGATGCGAGGTCAGCAGACCTGCCATGACCTCTGACGGTGATATGTACTTGACGTGTCAAGACAATCAGTACACAGCCGGAGTTTCAATTATCGAGGATTCCAAGACCCAAATGTAAATACTACTCTAAACTGGGCGGGCTTAGAGTCTGACAGGACCAAGCGTCGGTATTTTCAGTTGGAGTCTTATGTGTTGCGAGTCAAAACAAGTAGAAGTACTTCAAAAACAATGCGAAACGACCAAGTTTTTAAACGATATCGGCAAAGGATTAAAGTTCAGTTCGCGAAAACGGATCATCCGAAAATGGCAGTCGATATACAACGAGACGCTGCGGTACAGCAATTTCATTGTTTCTTTGTTGCCCGTTACAATACGTACGTAACTGTGCCTAAATGTGCGTAGTACAACGTACGGTCAGAGCGAAGTTTAAACTATCACAACTGTGTTCCTTTTGAAATAACCACTTTCGGTTAACATCACTGACCATTGTGTTCGCCTGAGACTTTGAGAGGCAGACATGGGCTAGCATTTCGGCTGAGGGGTGGTAAGTTTTCAAATCCTAATGGCTGTAGTGACGGCTGAATGGGGTTCAGGGGATGCTAAGCCAAAAAGTATTTTTTTGCTAAAATCAAGCTTTTTGCTTATTTTTCGTTAAGCTATTCTGAGCTCATTTACACCTAATCTAGGCATACTTTATCATTATTTTCTATACAAAATTCTTCCAAAAGTTTCCTGAGGAGGGTAGGTCAGAGCATGTGGAGGTCAACCTCCTCAGCCCGTTTTCCCATGTCTGTTGAGAGGCATTTATGAACAGCACATGAAGAACATAAGAATGCGAACACAGTTATTTTGTTCTTTGATCTCAGTGACCTGTGTTAGTTGTTCTCTTCGATGAGGGTGATTTGAAAATATGTATAAAAAATTTTAGCGACCGGCGCTGGTGGTTGCAGTGGTGCGCGGTGCACGTGTCTGTGGCCGACACCAAATCCGCCCTTGACCAGCGTCGTTTCTCACGCGATGCACCGGACGTGTTCGGCCGTCAGACGAGGTTTTACACGGCCTTGCGATTGCAGCACAGTCCTCCCTCCCATATTCGACTGAGTCAGTTGGGTGCCGAAATTTTAGACAACAATCAAGTGCATTTTGAGCCAAAGATGCGCGTAATTCCGTCTAATTTGCTGGCCCATACTTCTGCCCGACCTCCGGCCCAAATTGAAACCACCACGCCAAAATATAAAGAGACTCCTCAAAATGTCGATGAGTACTATGATTACTATGCCGACGAGGGACAAAAGAAGGCCGCCGGACAAAGTCAGCAGACTGGACTGGTCGGAGGCATTCAGAGATTGCTGGAAAACGTGCAGGATGGCCTTTCATTGGCGCAATTGGCGCTTCCAACAGATGAAGAACTGAGAGAAAAACCGGTTCAACGAAAACCCTCTTTTTCACTCAGCTTAGACCGCTCCCCTGCTACCGTGGCGAAGCCGCCTCCCGCTCAGAGTGGTGCGATTCAGAATATGCTTGAATTTCTTGGTTTGTGCAATCCCAAGTAGGTATTGCCACTGTTCTATATCTCTAACGGATTCTGCTTGAATACAGTACAGTAAATTGTGACATACAGTATGTATCTGTTCCCAGCTCTTTCCCCCACCACCAAGCAGTAAGGTTTCCGGACTGGGAAAGGGTCGGGAATCGTATACGTATGCTTGCGTACGGGTAAAACTATTTAGATGATGCAATTTTTCAGCGTCATATGTTGTTCACTCATGTGCACCAGTATTTGAATTCCGGCTAGACACTAAAATGAGATGCTAAGGGGAACGGAGAAAGAGAACTCTGAAAAATTACCGTTGCGATAAAAAGAACGCCGTCCAGTGCGTCGACGGTTTGCCAGAGAAGCAAGCAGAAGACAACCGAATAACCAACTGAAGCTATTCCACCCACAGTTACAGACTAGAAATATCGTTGCTTGTATGCTCAGTGTGCTTTTTAACAAGCTTAATACCACCGATTTCCAGGGAATCTTTGTGAAGTTATCTAAGACGCAGAAAAAATGGAGCAGGAAAAGTAGAACGGAAAAAGCCAAGCAACAGGAAACCACTCCCAAACAGGATGACAGGCTCGCTTGATTCAGTACTTTTCCTTGCTTTGTTGCACTGATCAAGCAAATCAACATTGTACCAAGTATCTAAAAGAAACCTAAGGTTGTAGCATGCTGTAGATTCAAATCACTGGCAATAGCATACAACAGTACGTAGTCTGGACTAAAAACCTTGTAATATAGAAATGAACTCAAAGTTGGTTACCATTTGAGTTATTTTGAAAACTCCACTCATACTCGAGATATAGCGAAGTTCTACTGTAATCAACACCGGCATCTTAGAGAAACAAAATTTATTGCTGAGTTGTAGCGTACAAGGCTGAAGTGAGGATAGTTACGTGTGTCCACTACAATAGCTCAACATTTCGTGCCAACTTTTTGCACACAACTTGAAAGAAGGCCGCCAAAAACCTTCACACGTATCGAAAGATCAGCCATCATAGTCGTTTTCTTTTTAGACTTGAAGTTGGCGCTGTAAGCTGAATGAATAGTACTTAATATAGAAGCGTCACAGAGCATTTTTGTGCAGATACTGTGCATAGATTGGTCTGGTACTAACAAGTTCAGCTGATAACTCGGTCCTTTTCCCGTACGAATAGCCAAGCGTCAGTTGTAAAAAGCAATAGAAGGAGCGAAACGAAGACCTGAAACGAATTTGATCGGAACGGCGTTAGAGCGTATTCAGGAAAGTTGTCTTACTGCCGCTGCTATCCAGGTGGGAAAACCGGAGTGTGCGGCATACCAGATTTCAAGCACTGCAGCAATCAGATACAAGAAAGCAGAAAACGAACTATAGACAAGTTCCTGCAATATAAAACTTTGCACTCACACCAAGTCTACTACAGTCATGTCTCGTCAATCCGGACCTCGTTAATCCGGATGTTCGCCTTCCGGACAAGATTAGGCCAGGTCCCAATTTTCCCACATGTTATATGACTCGTTAATCCGGACAGAAGATTTGGGGTCCCAACATTGAAATTTGTATGGTAAAGTGATTCGTTAACCCGGATTTGGTTAATTTGGACAAAATCCATGCGCAATTTTTAAATTCAGGTGTGAATTTTCAATTGAATAATGCTTTTCGTTGAGTCAGAATGTGATTATTTTAGCCTTTTTAGGAGCTATAATCAGCTAAAATAAGCTTTTGGGTTTTAATTTAGGAGGTACAGCTGCAGAATCTGATATGCAACTAACAAAAAGCTGTCATTTAGGTCTTTCACCCGAACAACAGTGTTTTAGCTTTGATTCATTAATCCAGAAATTCGCTAATCCGGGCAAAATTGGCCGGTCCCAACTTGTCCGGATTAACGAGACATCACTGTATTACAGTTGCGTACGGCGCGGTTCCAGGGAACTCCAAACTTGAGAAGATGAAGTGTTAACAAGAGTGCAGTTAACGTCAGGGTACAAATTGCCACAAACAGCACGTATGCTTGACCAGCGTATTTGACTCCAGAAAAGCAACTGTGAGGACAAACCACTAACCAGAAAACGATGAAACACATCGTCTGAAAACCGCACTTTTCTCTACAGTTATCCAGAAACAAGTTGGCACCAAGTACGTAGGAAAGGAAGGCAGCGAGGCACCTAAATTTAGTCACCTTCTGTTCGTTGTCATACTTCGCATATAACATGTCTATAGGAGTGAAATACTGTATGAGAGGTTTGAACAATGGTGAATAACCACCTCAATCCGAAGGACAAGCCATTTGATAACAACTGCAAAATTCAAACAGTACCTAAAGCTAAATCTGATGATTGATGCAGACCGCGAACCCATCTACATAATTATGAGGTTTAGCTAATAAAAGTTAAGTAGGTAGGTCCTACCGTCTGGTGTTCTGCTAGGCTAGGTACTGACGACAAAAAAGTTGATACCATCTGCAGAACTTTGATAACTCCATGTTTTTCGCAAATATACTCGGTGTTGAATTGACCCATTGAACGACGATTGGTCAACGGCATTTTCGACGGCCGAATAGAGGTAGAAAAGCAAGGTTCCAAACGGACGTGAAAGTGAGGAGAGTGGTGCGGGTATGACTGGACGTTCTATGCAAACAATCCAAACAGAACCACCTACGTAGCCCGTACTCAGCTGTTTGCTCTGTATAGTCCAGCGTAAGTCGAGTGAACAAGTCACACATAATGTGAACTGACCGTATAACTTGGGATAGAACGCGTGTACTCACTGCGTTGTGTGTTAACTTAACTCAGTAAATTCTACACAGTACATACTGTACGACGTGTGCTCATTCATTTACTCTATTATGCATATCGTTATCGTTTTAAGCCATAATCAACTGAATAGACAAAACTTGCCATTTTCTGTTTGAACGCCTGGCCAACAGAGGAAATAAGGGTATGATAGCTGATGCAGATAATAAGTATTCGATGAGCAAAAGTTCTTCAACTGTTACTGGTGCGAAACTGAGTCAGCTACCAGGGAAAGCACAAAGTACTTGGCTACTTTTATTCAGGTAGCTAGTTTGTCTGAATGCATTGCTCTACATACAATGTAACTCCTCAATGACACTGAAACCTATTACAAATTGCTTCTTCCGAACTCGTTTCTACGTGCTATAATACTTCTAGTTTACCACACTTCTACACGATTTAAATGAAAGCACACTTCATTCTGACATTGGGGACTACTACACCAGTCGATGAACAAACGCGCACAAAAATTATCTGAATGTTCATTGGCTAACTTTTAACACGCCAATCAGAGGTGAGCATCTCCCCGCGGTCGTCCACTACTATTTATAACCGGGGCTGCGAAAAAAGGAGCGCAATTCTTCTTTTTGCTTCTTGGTTAGTTGTACCTGTTTGGTTGTCAGTATGGGCGGTGCTGAAGGTGAACTGTCGGCGGCGGTGCGCGAGCAAGGCAAGAAGTCAGCCAAAACGGAAAGCGAGCCGAAGAAGAAGAAGACAACGGCCACGGCGCATCCGAAATACTTGGACATGGTGGTGATGGCGATCGATGCCATAAAAGACCGAAGAGGCTCGACTCGTCAGGGCATCCTCAACCACGTGCTCGCCAACAACAAGCTGGAAGGAATCAACATCAAACGGGTAAACTTTTGGTTTGAAACTTTCTTTAACAGCACCCGGCCGTTAAATGTAGGTATCTACGTATTTACTGTTGGTGTGTTTTAGATCAACTACCATGTGCGAACAGCGATCAAGCGTGGTCTCAAGGACGGTCTGTTGGTGTCGAACGGAGGTGTGTCAGCGGCCACCGGAGAGCCGTCACTGGCCGGTCGGTTCCGTTTGGCCAAGGACATCAAAAAGGCGCCGGCTAAGAAACAGCAGGAAGCTGCCGTCGGCGAAGAAGTTCCCAAGACCAAAAGTAATTTCTTTTTCTTCTGTGCAGTTGTGGTTATGGCATACACGGATGTAGATTCCAGTAGAGTATTTTGTATTTCTAGTAAGCTTGTATTTGTGTGCGATACACCACATGCATACATGTGAACAGGTCTGAGCCGGTTTCCGTCAGGAGTAAGTCGGGGGGGGGGGTTTCACCGAGAGGGGGTTCAAAATTTCGTAAAGCTGAAACGCCTGGAAATGCAGTTTTAGCGCGTTTATTGGTAAGAATGCTGTCAAGTAGTGTTTTTAGAGCTAAAAACAATAAAAATGAATAAAAGGGCTTCTACATTTAAAAACGTCGATTTAACTTTAATGTCAGCAGAGTATTTAATCACCTAATTCAGTTTTCAAGCGCTTTTTAAGCGGATTTCGAGCTAAAAATTAGTGATGTACCGGTCACACAGGAAGGGATTGGGATTGTGGGTTGCGGCTCCTCATGTGGGTGAGGTGAGAGGATGATTGACGAGTACGAAGACATTTTTGGAAAAATCGTTTTGTTAATTTTGACTAATTTTGCAGCTAATCTGAAAACTAAATTTTTCTATTAGAACCTGTGTCTTGAAGTGAGGAGTGTTTGTAGGTTGCAAATAGCCATCGATCGGAACCGATATTCCGGCTACCAAGTCAGGGTTAAAATTTTGAAATTTCTCCCAGTCCTAAAATATAAAATTTGATTTGAAAGTAGTAGGATACATTACTGGCTGTTTTTCTAGGGTTAGAACGGGCAAATACCTTAAAGGATGAATATTTTGGCTGTTGCTTGGAAGTACCGTTTATGCTTCAAGACATGATAAAGATTTTCCTATATATACAGTACCTTTGTAGAGCACCAATTTATGATATAATATTAGATAATTATACTGGAGTAAAACCGCCACGTCGCGTCTTGATTTTTGATGCGAACTGTTAGGAAGACAAAGTTAGGGATGCAAATGGTATAAAAATACCAAATACCAAATGGTATTTTCTATACCAAATAATTCCAAATAGTTGATAAACAGGTCGCTAGCTGTTTGTAATGAGCGCAAAAACATACTTTTTGTTTTTTTCAGCAAAAAATATATAAGTTTTGCCTCAGTGGAAGAGTTTTTGTTGCATTTGGGGGGCCCCTCCCATTTTTTGAGAATTTTCCATGAATGGTTGTTATAAGCTAAACTGGTCAGAATTCTTTGTTGTTTTGTTGCTCAGAAACGGTAAAGAGACGTCTTGTTCTGCGTATCTGCATTGTTAAACTTTTAGTAAATTAGAAATAAAGAAAAAACGCTGAACAGAAGGGCTCTGACATGGTATACAGTCGCAAAATATGCAGAATTTATCGCTTAAAAGCTAACTGTTTAGTTATTTAAACTATTTGGTATTATTTGGTATAAAAAATACCAAATACCAAATAATACCAAATACCTAGAAAATACCAAGTAATACAGAATAATACCAAATAATACCGGATACCATTTGCATCCCTAAACAAAGTAGAAAATAATTAAATGTCGCTGTTGGAGAGACCAAGCTTGTTTTTAGAGGCGGCCAAGATGTCCCCAAAGAAGACCATTCGGTCGACCGGTGTCAAGAAAGAGGCGCCGGCCAAGCCAGCGGCGGAGAAGAAGAAATCTCCGAAGCAGTCGACCAAGGCCAAAAAGGGTGCGCCGAAGGAAGTCGCAGCAGTGTCAGAGAAGGCTTCGCCAAAGAAGAAAGCTGGTCGTGCCGCCAAGCCGAAAGCTGCGTCGAAGAAGCAAGTCGGAGAGAAGGAGAATTAAACGGTTCTGTGTGTATTATGTACGTATTAACCTCTATCTGCTGCTTGCATGCGTATCAATATGTGCAGTGTTTATAAGTAATGTACTACTGTTTTTACTTGTTGATGGTGCGTTTGTCTTGTCTTTGTACAGTACTTGTATTATGTACGTATCACATGTGTATTCCATTCCACACGTGTTGGCAAGTTGGTTAAATATGCTGTGCAGTGTAGTGCTGGTACGCTCTGTAAAGTAAAGAGAATTTTTGTGCCTTTTAAGCGCTTTATCAAATAGCGGTGATTCCGGCTACTGATGAGAGTTTTTGTATCTCTTATCGGTCTCTCATTGGTTTTGTCTCTTATCGCCCGATTTATCGGAGCAGGTTCTGTCATACCTGTTTTGCAGCAACTTGCGTGCGTATGTAGCTGTCAGATATGTTCCGTGCACTGATTGCTCTAGTTGCTTTTCCGCTCATTGCTGCAATCTGCTCTTGGGAGGTAGGTTGAGAAAATTTTAAGTCGAACTGATGAGGCGGAGATCGCCCGATTTATCGAAGCAGGTTCTGTCATGCCAATATAATTTCAGATTACTAATCCAAATAAACTACGATTTTTAGCACTCTACCACTGATCGCTGTCCCTAACCTCCCTCGTTCGGGTTTGAGTTGTGTTAGATGTGCATTACATTGTATGCTGAAATATACTGCTGCTGCATACCAAGCAAATGCTGTAAAACAGTACTATATGTTTATATGCACAATTAGTGTAGTGGTTTAGGCCGCATAGTCATTGTGCCCATGAATGCCCAGGAATTGAAATTTCACCCCGCTCAGCCGAAATGCTACCACATGTCTGATGACAGCGAGTAGGTAAAATGGGAACCGACTGGATCTGCCGTTGCACTGAAGCCGCTCCACAAAGCTTGCCGCGTTGGAGAAGAAGATCAATGACGTCAGAAGCTGTCTGAGAAACTAACTATGCTGGGAGCCCTCTGGCGTATGGGCAGACATTGGGCTATCATTTCGGCTGAGTGGGGGGGGGGGTAGAATTTTCAATTGCTGAGGGGGGTAGGAGAGCCTGAGGGGGGCTGAGCGGGTGGTAAGCCAAAAAGTCCGATTTTTAGCTAAAATCAAGGTTGTTTGGCTTATTTTCATTAAAATAAGTTAAAATAAGCTGTTCTGAGCTCATTTATGTCGTGTGAGTGCGTATTGTAGTGTGCTAGCACGTTTCAGGTATGAATGAGTATTTGTGCGCAGTGGTGATTTACCTTGGCTGTCACCCCTGCGTTGTAATAGACTTTAGCCGTAACTGGCAGGTCGGCCGACTGCGCTGCCCTGTCAGATTAGTCAGTCTGTGCGTTAGTGTGTGCCCGCCTACTAATACCCCGTTATTACTATTGTTGTTGAGATAAAACCCGGCCGGACTCGCCGTCTTCGCCACGCTACACAGGCACCGTGCATTTGCCGATTCTCTCACTCCGCGCCTATAACTACCACCGACCAACGCGTCACTGGCGACGCCGGAGTGTTCAATTCGGAGGCGGACTCGTGCATTTCACTGCCACCACTACAAGGTCGAGTGTCGGTAGCTCGACCGGACGGCCACGCCACTAAGAAGACCACCGCCACCGCCGCCAAAGGTGCTAATAGGTTGAGCGTTGGTAACTCTCCTGAAGATAGCACACGATACGATCGCCGCCACCTACTGCCAAGCCATCGGGTGCAGTTTGGACACTGCGGATCATCGCCGTATCCTGTGCTTATCGCGATCTGGTTCAGTCTGGGATACTGTTCCTAAATCGCGCCATCACTCATCGCTACAAAGAAGACGGCCGGCCGCAAAGTACTTTTTAGTACGGTTCTTTTTCAACTGTTGGTTCGTTGCATTCGCGTACGTGGGATGACTTTGACTGGGACGCCAATCAAGCCGACCCTGCACCGTGTTTCAAACAGCGCTACTACCGGGACGCCGATAGTTACCGCTACAGACGAAACAGCTGCCGCGCCGCAATCATTTGGTTGATTGCTGAAGCAACGCCGACTCTCCAACCAAGTGGTAATTCCGTTAGTGGGTGTGTTATAGGCAAGCAACACTACTAGAACCAATGGCTAACGCAGCTCCACTCCAGCCTGCCCGCCGTCCATGGTCTGTGCCAGACGTGCCTCCATTCTGGCCGTTGGGAAGCCATGAGCCGTCTAGGACATGGGACGACTTTACCTCAGAGCTGGACCTCTGGTTTGAGCAGCAAGAGATGAAGGCTGGGGAAATGATGACGGACCATGAGAAGAACACCACCATCACCAGCCGTCTCGGGCCCGAAGCGTTTAGAAGGGTCAGAGCCAGCACACAAGTGGACAGGGCTACTACTCCGCACCAGCAGTACAGAGAGGTATTGTCGCGCCTGTTTCAGGTTAGAAAGTCAACAGTGCGTGCATACCGGGAATTCACTTCCATCAAACACCTCTCTGGAGAGACCAGTACTGAGCTCATGTGTCGACTGAGACAAGCAGCCCAAGACTGTGACCTGGCCAACAAGGACCTGGACTACTTCATCGCTCTACAGTTAGTTTGTGCTATTGGTGGTACACATAAAACTGTTCAGGAGCAACTCCTAACACGCGCCGCGCCAAACCTAGAGGAGTTCTTCAATGCCTTCCAAGCCGCTGAGGTTGCCAAGGCAGATCAAACCGCCATTGATGATGCAACAACGATGCCTACTGTGAGTCAAGCAGTAGCTGCTACCTACAAGAGGAAGCCAGACTCGGTCTCAAAGAAGAAATGGGGACAGAGACCACGCCCTCAACAACAGCAGTCAAGCAGTCAGCAATCAAAGCCGGGTACAAGATGTGGCAATTGTGGTCGCGAGAGACACAGAAACCGTGACAGTTGCCCAGCCCGCAATCAGACGTGCCGTTTCTGCCACAATGTGGGACACTTCGAAGCCGTTTGCAGGAAGAAAGCCAGCTATGGAGCTAGTGCAAGCAGGGTCGTTCGTTCAGTGTCCATTGGGGCTGTACAACGCGCATTCCAGCTGACAGTGCAAGTGAAGCCAACTGATCAGCCGATGCAGTATATCACCTGTGCTGTGGATAGTCAGGCTGATATCTCTGGTCTACCGGAACCGCTCATCCAGAGGCTGTTTCCTGGATTGAAGACAACTGCCACTGACTGCCGTTTGCGTAACTTCGACAGCTCCCAAGTGGATGCCGATCTTCGCACTTTCCAGTGCACAGTCAACCACAGGGATCGGTCAGCTCAGGCACTATTCTATGTGCTACCCCCTCAGTGCAGTGCCGTTTTGGGGAAGGACTGCATTCAAGCTCTGGACTTGCAACTCTCGGGTGGAGACCTGTCTGTCAGGGCAGTGGCTGGAGCACCGCTGTCGGTACATCGACCACCCTCCAGCCCGGGGACCTACCAAGTGCTCATTGGAGGGCGCTACCCTTCACTCCTCAGCCCTGAGATGGGATTGATTCCAGACCTGGAGCACCGGATTGAACTGGAGCCAGACATGCAATCCTACGAGTGCAAACTGCGTTCAATTCCAGTCTACCGCAATGAGGGTGCACTGAAAGCAATCCAGGAGCTGGCAGACCTGGGGATTTGGACAAAAGTGGACCGTTCAACAGTTGTCAACCCCATGGTAGCTGCAGACAAGCCAGATGGGTCAGTGCGCGTCACTACTGACCTGACCCGCCTCAATCGTTTCGTGAAACCAGTGCGCTTTCCGCTGCCCAACATCAGAGATGTGCACCAGCGCCTAGCCAAATCTTCTGTCTTTACCACTTTGGATTTGGTAAAGTTCTACCACAACATCGCGTTGCATGAAGACAGCAAGCCGCTCACCGCAACAATCACGCCCTTGGGCCTGTTCCAGTACAACAGACTGCCAATGGGACTGTGCGATGCTGGCGCTGTAGCTCAGAAGTTCATCTCTGAACTCCTTCAGGAGGTGCCTGGATGCACTCCCTATGTGGACGACATCATTGTCCATGCGCCAGACAAGGACACACATGATGAGACGCTTCATCAGGTGCTGGAGAAGTTGGACCAAGCCAACCTCCGCCTGAACATCAAGAAGTGCAAGTTTGCTCAGCCAGAAGTCAAGTTTCTGGGTCGTGTGGTGTCACATGGGTGCATCAAGCCTGCCAAGGAGAATCTGCAGCCAATCCTCAATTTTCCAGTGCCAACTACTACCAAAGAAGTTCAGCGGTTTTTGGGGATGATCAACTACCAGTCCGAGTACATCAGAGAGCTGCACCAGATGGCAGAGCCGCTCAGAGCCCTCACAAGGAAAGCAGCAAGCAAGACTGGCAAAACAAACAACCAGTTTGTCAAGTTCACTTGGGGCGACGTACAACAACAATCTTTCAAGAAGCTGAAGGAAGCAGTTTCGAAGGATCTACAGCTAGCTCTCTTCGATCCAAACAGAGAGACGGTCCTGACAACTGATGCCAGTGACTGCGGCATTGGAGCCGCACTTAGCCAGATTCAGCCCAATGGCAGGGAGCAACCTGTGGCCTATGGTAGCCACACCCTCGATGAGAGACAGCGCAACTACTCTGCAAGTGAGAGAGAAGCTCTGGCTGCCATGTACTTCGCTGAATACTGGGAGAAGTTCCTGCTGGGCCGCCACTTCGTGCTCAGAACTGACCACCAAGCTCTCACCTCATTGCTGAAGCAGTATGGCAATGGCAGGAAGAGTGGCAAGTTCGAACGTTGGTTTGAGCGCCTCAGTGTGTTCAACTTCACTGTGCAGCACACACCTGGCAAAGCCAACATTGTGGCGGATGCCCTCAGCCGCATCCCTGAGTCAAATCGAGTCAAGCAAGCAACCAGAGGTGTGCCGGACCCGTTCGTCAGGGCACTACATGCTGTGACTGAGCAGCTCAGTGGGCCCACCTGGTCTAGTCTGAAAAAGCTCACAGCAAGGGACAGAACACTGCAACAGGTGATGGAACACCTAAAACGCAGCACTCCCAAGGAACGGTTGCCGCCAGCACTTAGCCCTTACAAGTCTGTCTGGCACTCTTTGACTCTAGAAGATGGATGCATTTCGCGTGAAGGTCGCGTGGTGGCGCCTCAAGCACTGTGGCAAACGATTCTACATCTTGCGCACAAGGGCCACCCAGGAATCGACAGGATGAAACGTCTGCTCCGCACGTGCTACTGGTGGCCTGGTATGGACACACAGGTCGGACACACGGTCAAGGCATGCCAACCATGTGAGCAGAGTTCAAAATCCACACCACGCGTGAGACAGCCAGTTCAGGAGCGACCAAGGCCTACCACTCCGTGGACTGAGCTCGCTATCGACATCACGGGCCGCTTTGCCAACGCGCCAAACGGACGTGGATACTGTGTAGTCCTGGTCGACTACATGAGCAAGTTTCCAGAAGTGTTGTGGACGGAGGACACCACAAGCACTACCATTATCAACTGGCTGAAGGAAGTGTTTGCCCGCTATGGTCACCCAGCTCAGTTACTCAGCGACAACGGTCCTCAATTCATCAGCCATGAGTTTGTCAACTTCTTGGCCAGCAGGGGCATCAGACACATGCGCATCACGCCATACAGTCCAGAGCGCAATGGACTGGTGGAGCGGTTTAATGGGACGTTAAAGGGTGTTGTGGAGACACTGCAACCTGACCCCAACCGACATGTCTGGGATGCCGCCATGCTCGATTTCTTGGCTAGCTACAGAGCTACACCAACCACCCAAGGGAAGAGTCCATCTGAGCTGCTCTTTGGATGGACAGCCCGCCTGCCGTTCCAGTTCCCAAAGCCGACTGCAAAATCTACGCCAGACACGGTCAGAAAACCTCAATTGCAGTCACGGGAGCCGGCAGTGGACAGACAGCTAATTGGCAAGCTGTACTACCCTGGGCCATATCGGAGGGGAGAGAGGGTTCGTGTAAGAAGACCAGCTGTGCAAGTCAGAAAGGGCCAGTCACCTTACACTTCGCCTCTGCGGATTGTGGAAGTCCTTGGCTTTTGGACCTACCGTCTAGAAGATGGGCAAGTTGTCAATGCTCGCCGTTGCAAGCGCCACTATGCCTATACCAGTAGCCCACCAGAAGATGAGGATGTCTTGCAAATGGTCAGACCAAACAGACAAGCTGGAGGTGGGCAGCAGACTCCCCCTCAATTGCCACCTCAGCAACGGGGTCAGTTAGCCACGCCGTTCTATACGCCGCCACAACAACGTTACAACCTGAGAGACCGGCAGCAAATCAAGAAACCCCAACGATTGACCTATGATTTGTGATACGTTGTTGTGAGGACTTATGCTATTCTATCCTTCTGCCGGCACACCGCCTCTTTCTTAAAGGAGGGGGGTGGTGTCGTGTGAGTGCGTATTGTAGTGTGCTAGCACGTTTCAGGTATGAATGAGTATTTGTGCGCAGTGGTGATTTACCTTGGCTGTCACCCCTGCGTTGTAATAGACTTTAGCCGTAACTGGCAGGTCGGCCGACTGCGCTGCCCTGTCAGATTAGTCAGTCTGTGCGTTAGTGTGTGCCCGCCTACTAATACCCCGTTATTACTATTGTTGTTGAGATAAAACCCGGCCGGACTCGCCGTCTTCGCCACGCTACACAGGCACCGTGCATTTGCCGATTCTCTCACTCCGCGCCTATAACTACCACCGACCAACGCGTCAATTTACACCTAATCCAGGCATATATTTATCATAATTTTCTATACAAGATTCTTCCAAAAAATTCCTGAGGGGGGTAGTGTCCGAGTTGACGAATCACGGGGGTCTCGAAATGGACCACGAGTTTGATGAGGCCGTAAGGCCCCCGCACATTAGATCGGATCGGATGCTTATATTGGACGTTTTAAGGCATGTAAGAAGTGGGAAGCGAACAAATTGAATATTCACTTGATTGCTCACTCTCACGATGATGCAGGGTGGTTGCGTACCGTTGACCAGTATTATTGGGGCAGTGAGTTATCTTTATCTGAATGAAAACGTTTACCATCGGTCAGGTACATAGCTATTGTTTTAGTGCCGGACAAAGGTGGCTCGTGGCCTGGCGTTCAGTATATTTTGAGCACAGTGGTGACTGAATTGCAACGAAATCCAAAACGACGGTTTTCCTACGCCGAAACTGCCTTTTTCTGGCGCTGGTGGACCAACCAGAAAGACAGTGTTCGACACCAAATCAAAAAGTTGGTTAATGACGGTTAGTTATGCTGATTCTATTGGACCAATTTGTACAGTGATTTTCAAAAGTCTTCCAGAAACCCTACGTCCATCAATGTCTGCTATGCTTCAGGCCAACTGGAATTCATAGGAGGCGGCTGGGTTCAGAACGATGAGGCAGCCGCTGATTACGTGGCTATAATTGATCAGATGACGTTGGGCTTAGAAAAACTGAATCAGACATTCGGTGAGTGCGGCAGACCTGGCGTCGCCTGGCAGATAGACCCGTTTGGTCACAGCAAAGAACAAGCGTCGCTCTTTGCTCAGGTACGTGCTTTCCAGAGTTTTTTCTCTTTTCGTATAAGTACGAAAAATTTGACCTTTTTAAACTGATGAACATGGTAACTTTGTCAGATGGGGTACAAAGGACTGTTCTTCGCGCGGCTCCATGTCTCAGACCACACAAAGAGACTGAGAGATAAAAGTGCAGAGTTTATTTGGAAAAGTTCCGAAGATCTGGGTGAGTGATGCCAAGTTGTGTATCTTTTCTTTTGAAAAGCGTATTTCAGGCGAAACTGCTAATTTGTTTGCTGGTCATTTCTATCAAAAAGGTTACAGTCCACCGCCCGGCTTTTGTTTCGGTAGTCGATGCAATGATGATCCAATTATGGTACCACGGTATAGTGAGAACGAGAGCGAACTGGTGGTTGAAACTACTTCTTAGGATGACAAAAGATTGGACGGTTATAACAAGGACAAGAAAGTCTTCCAGTTTGCTAATTATGTTAAGAATATGGTAAGTGTGGGTACTGCAGCCTTTTACCATAACATAAGAAACAGATCTGCGGCCCATAGGGTGTACAGTAGGTTTGTTGTCCAGCCTGGCGAGGTCCATGTCCGTGCACATGCTAGTTATGCACCTTGTGCATGGTGTTTTATATGCATGTACTAGGGTTACTCTCTAGCTAGAAAGACCAAACCCCCGAGACGGTTTAGGGACCTCTCCGACCCAAAAATGCAAGTACAGTAAGGGCTCCAGTACTAACAAACTGGCTCTGAAATCGCTAATTTTTAGCTTAAAATTTGGTTGGAAATCCTTTGCAAACCGAATTTGGCGTTTCCACTACTGACATTTAAGAGAAATCGGTGTTTTCAGAAACGCTTTTTGTCATTTTTCATTTGTTTTTAGCTCTAAAAGGCTATTTGGCAGCTTAAATTAGCGATTTTTAGCATCCTCACTGAAAAAAAACGTGCTACGCATTCCTGGCGTTTTGGAGCTTTTTGAAATTTTGGACCTCCCTCTGGGCGAAGCCCATTCGATCTCCACCTGACGGAAATCCCCTGCCCCCAGGTCGGCCCGGCCCTGTCACATGTACATATGATGTTTTAGAGTCACAACTTCCAAACCAATCATCTGCTTGTGCCTATGGGAGACGATTTTCAGTACACCAACGCTAATCAGTGGTTCTCTAATTTGGACAAACTGATCGAGTATCTGAACGAACAGGTGATATACGAGTGTAAGATTTTATTCTTTTTTTGGTATCAGACAGAGCTGAGTCGATTTTCATCTTATTCATAAATCCATTTTCCATGCCTTTTAGATTACAAAGAGGAACGGTAAAATTTTACCTTTTTAAAATGTGAAGGTGTGCTACTAAGTTGGTGTCGAGACGGGAAACGTTGCAGTTTGTTCAACACAAAATTAACTTTTACATAGGTGACCGCCAATACAAATTCAGGAGCTGTTATCTTTCTTCCTTGTTTGGTGCGCGGTGCCAGTGACTCATTGTCTAGGGACGGAATTGACCGTAAATTAACTGGCTGAGCTCTGGAATTTCTTCACCTGGGTGCAGGGTTTATGGTATTGTGCCGACTTTACCAGTAGTAAGGGGGTATAGCGGGGGATCGAGAGGGATAGGAGGATCAGTACGTCATTGGTCGCCGGCAGCGGGGGCGGGGCCACGGCCAGGTCGCGGCAAGGTCATGAATTAACCGGCCGACCAATTATTTTTTCTAAGACTTCAAGTTGCGCAAGCATGGAGAGTTTGAAATTGCACCAGTGCACAGCCCCCAGTTTTGCGCGCCATACGTGCATGACAACTTCGAGCAGACGTCCGATATAGAGTTTTTGTGCGTGATTTTGTGTAAAGGTGCCAAATTATTGCGTGCTGCAGTTACGCGTCCACACGCCTCGAGTTGCACAACAGCAAGCATCGAGAGTTTGAAATAAATTACACCAGTTGATATGGGACACAACAGTTCTGCGACAGACACAACCGACGCAACAGCTTTCCGTTTCTCCTTATAAACCCTCTTTAGATGACCTGTAAAAATACTAGATGCTGTCTGTGTATGCGTTCGGTACTTTAGCTCCTGTCAGTCTTTGAGTTAGCTCAGTTGTATTTATAACTTGATGACACTAATAAATCGGCATCTATACAAGTAACGTTCAACAGCATGGCGGTAGCACTAAAAAAGGCATAGAATAAGGACTGAGTTGATGTCGAGATGTCAAGTTTTTCCTTTCTTGCCAGTAGTCGGCTGGGAAGGTCTTGTCGGTCTGGACGGTTGTGTTGGCGCCTCGAGTCGTGGTATGGTCGGAATATCAGGAGGGGGCGGAGGTCTGGGCGCTGCAGCGGCAGGCAGTAGTGCAGTTCGGGGCTTGTTGGGTCTTGGCGCCGGCGCCACTGACGGTACCGGCCGACAGCCGCTCGTCGGAGACGATATAAGTACCGACTCGCCTTCGGATACAATCATTTTACCGCTATCTTGCTTTAACTCTTCGTTTGAATCCTGAAATCAGACGAAAACAGTGGAAATCGTGGCTTGTGCATGTGCAAACGTACCGACGAACCATCTGAGCCGTTGGCTGAACTGCGTGGATTGTTGTCTGATCTGTTCTTCTTCAAACAGCCACAACCGATCAGGGAAATCGCCAGTGCCGCACACAATGTAATCAGTGACCAATACCAGTACAAACTAATACTACACAACAACATGTTTAACAACAGCTGAACAATGATGGCTTTTGTGCTGCACAGAATGTTTTGTGCTCATCTGTTATCTAATGCAAGTTTTCCTGTTACTCTCAACTCACCACCCCTGTTTGCCAAACCTGTGGATGAAACTTCGTCAGAACATCAAGTACTGAAGACATTAGACCGAGCGACGTACTGTACTATCGTGCAGTGGCGACATTATTAACAGACCTATAAATATGAAAGGTGCTTACAGTATTTGCAACGTGTCTGTGATGACTGACAGAGACATCAGGACATGTTGAAAGAGATGAGCATTCTGCGCCGGTACGACCGCAAGAACATCGTCAAAATGTACGGAGTTGCCTGTAACAAACAACCCATGCTGATCGTTATGGAACTGCTGCCGGGTGGCTCGCTCGCTCAAAAAATACTTGCGCAACAACGCTGGCACCACCACTGAGCAGGAGCAGCTGAGTTTTTGTCCAGACCTAGCCAAGGGTCTGCTATATCTTCACAGACTGAAATGCATTCACCGCGACATGGCCGCTCGCAGCTCTTCTAAGTGCGCATGCACGCACCTGGCAACAGATTTGCATTTCAATATTGCAAGCGCGATGTACGTACGTATGTGGATAGAATGACAATTTGCCGTCGATTAAGCATAGTTATAATCATACGTGTACTAGCGGGGTTTGGGGGATCCGTATGTTCAGACACGGGCTAGAATTTCTGCTGAGCGATAGGATTTTGAAATCCAAAGGGGGAGGCTGACAGGCAGGCAGGCAAGAAAGTCCGATTTCAGTCTATAAAATCGACGTTTGTTGGATAATTTCTTGCTAAAAGAGGCTATTTTTTTAGCTGTTTTGTTACCAATTTAGATATAAATTATTAATAGAAAACTATTACGCACCACAAATTTTTGAGGTGTAGAGTCGTCGTGTGTGTGTACTATAAAAATTAGTTTTGGTATGCAGCGTACAAAATACAAATCATGTGATTTGTTTTTCGAGCTGTGTTGCATAGTTGTTAGAAAGGGAGTGATTGCTGTTTACCAAACACCAACTGATAAGGCAGCCAAATTAGCTGTGACTGTGTATGCAGCCGCAGATAGAGCGCCCAGCTGAGCCGAGACTGACTGCCGTTATGTGCTGGTTGAGTGTTCTGCTTTGGCTGCTCTGCGTCTGTGGTGCACACTGCCAAACCTCGCACTGCACCTGGCAGGTGAGCTCACTGTTTGCTGTTAACGAATTGTCATGCATTTCCAACTTGGGCATCGAGCTTTCTGTCTGCAGTAGTACCGTGTCAAACTGGCTCATGCCTATTGTTTACAATATGTTTTTGCAATGTGTGAAGATTTGCTGATGATTGCTAGAATTGCCCCCATTGGAAAGAAGACGAACTGAATCTGCATTTTGTCAGCCACACGCATGACGACGGTGGATGGCTTGTTACAGTGGATCAATATTATTACGGAAGTATGTACGTACAGAAATTGTTGCCTTAAAGTTGTACTGCAAGTGCACTGACTCTGCAGCTCTGTTCAGTGCTGTACCAAGGGTTTTGAGGGTGGAGTAAAGAAAAAGTCTGGTTTTGCCACTGCCAAAAATTGCCTTTCAAAATTTAGTCTCCTATACAGTAAATAGCTTCTGGCCTGGTTTTGCTCATTTTGACAGTGTTTCTTCATACTATCACTTTATACGAAGAAAATGGATCCCCTAGCTCTATCGCAAGTGCTGCCAGACCCACTGACTTATGTAGTGCAGTACAATTATGTGCAATTGATTTCAGTAACAGTTTTCTACCTTTTTTGCAGCAGCCAGTGAGAATGGCATAGTTTGGCCAGGGGTGCAGTATGTCCTGAATTCGGTGATCGGAGAACTTCAACGGGATCCAAGACGCAGGTTTTCCTACGCCGAAGCCGATTTCTTCTGGCGTTGGTGGAACAATCAACACGACTCCATCCGTCACCAAGTAAAGCAACTTGTCTACCAAGGTACGTACAGTACGTGCGTACTACGAAGGGTCTTTGGGGAATTGCCCTCCCTCACCGGCCAGATCGGCACCAGCGAAATTAAATAAAAGTTTGTTACAACGCACATGAGCACCGGACAGACCCCTTGAATTTTGGCAAGTCCCCGGTGACCTGACGGTAGTATTGTGAGTACCGTAGGTCAACCAATTGCTAGTAGTATTTTAGGACAACTGGAATTTATTGGAGGAGGCTGGGTTCAGAACGATGAAGCGGCTTCTCACTACGTAGCTACCATAGACCAAATGAGCTTTGGGTTGGACAAACTGAACGAAACGTTCGGTGCTTGTGGCAAACCGATCGTTGCTTGGCAGGTGGATCCGTTCGGTCACAGCAGAGAACAGGCGTCGCTTTTCGCTCAGGTCTGTCTGTGCTTTGTGCTTTTCTGAAACACTACCTACTCTTTGCAGATGGGCTATGAAGGATTGTTTTTCGCTCGTCTACATTTTATGGACCAAAAGAAACGCCTGGAGCAGAAGAACCCCGAAATGATCTGGCACGGCTCGGACGATCTGGGCGCCAAAGGTGACATATTCACCGGTCATTTCTACCAGGCCAGTTACTACCCGCCTCCGACCTTCTGCTTCGATGCGCGCTGCAACGACAACCCTGTTATGGTGCGCTTCTGCTGCAAAGTTGACTGGTATAGCCAGCTGACGGGTTTGTCTTGTAGGACGACAAACGTTTGGAGGAATACAACAAAGACCAAATGGTCGAGCGGTTGATCCAATTTTCCAAAAATCAAGTAAGGACGGTTTTGAGTCCGATTTTTTTACTAAAATAAAGGTTTTTAGACTTATTTTTCGCTAAAATAAGTTCAAATATCTAAAAAAAGTTAAATTATTATCCTATAGCTATGCTGTACAGTACGTCGATAAATCCCTTACTGTTCTCAGTGTTTCTACTTCAATTGATTTATTTTCAGTCGACTCATTTTAAAACTAACCACGTGATGCTGTTGATGGGCGGTGACTTTCATTATACCAACGCCAATCATTGGTACACAAATCTTGATAAGTTGATAGAGTACATCAATGACAAGGTATTTCGATCGCTTCCAACTCTATATAGACTTATTTACGTACAGCTCTGTCTGACGCTATTTTTGTTTACTGCTTTTGTGTTTTAACTGTTAATAAGGTGTGTGAGGTTTGTAGCAGTCGAATGGCAGCAATATCAATGCCTTTTACTCGACACCCTCTTGCTACCTGAAAGCAGTGAAGCAGTCTGGAAAAGAGTGGCCGCAGAAGTCGGACGACTTCTTTCCCTACGCAGATAAACTGCACTCCTACTGGACTGGCTATTTTACAAGCAGACCTACTTTCAAAGGTTTCATTCGCGAGATGAACTCCTTGTTGCAGGTGCTATCTAATTTCGGTTTATACAGTTTAAGTCTATAGATTCATAATAATAATGTATAGTGTTCCGACGATATCAAAATTCGTCGATATTCGATGTCGATATCGATATCGATATTTTCAGCTGAATATCTATCGATATCGATGTCGATATTTATAGTTAAGCAAGAAAATCTGAAAATTTTAAGAGAGCAAACTGCTGTCGCTGCTTATCAGTCAAGCACTGATGGAATCAGCGTTCGGATATCAATAGTAGAGAATCACAGAAAAAGTAGAGGTCTTCTGAAACCCTTCAATGAAAAGGTTGAACCCTCAGGCCGAGGCCACACCCTCATTAGGCATAAATGAGCTCAGACAGAATAGCTGTATTTTAACTTGGATTAATGACAAATATGCCAAAACCTTCACTTTAATAAAAAATCGGAATTTTTTGCTTACCATCCTTTCAAATACCCATCAGCCGGCGGTAACCCCTCAGGATTTGAAAATTTACCGCCCCTCAGCCGAAAAGCTAGCCTAGCCCATGTCTGCTTCTGCCATCCTGCCTCAAGTGTGTGGAGTGAGCTGCTCTTCAGTGTTGCTGCAGACATTTTAGAACATAAGCGTCTGAAAGCTGAGAATGCCGAGAAATTGATGTTTCTGAGAGCTATCATGCCACTGTTAGGTTTTGACTATACCATCGATATATCGATGAAGGGTCGATATATCGACTTTTCGATATCGATATCGATATATCGTCGGAACCCTAGTAATGTAGTGACATTTCAAGTTTAACCAGTACTGTGTGTCTATTCTGGTCTCAGGGATGTATGGAAATTATTCAGTAATGGTCAGTGGCGTACCCAGGATTTTGCAAAAAGGGTGTAAAATTTTGAAGTTGCCTTGCCTGATTGGGCCAGGGTGAGAAAATTTTTGCAAACAGCCTCAAAAACGCATTTAAAGGGTATTCTACTACTATTCTGACCCTCACATTGACAAAAATTGACAGTTTTAGTAGTTTAAAGCAGCCTGGTTGGGCTTTTGTCCGACCGGGGCGAGAAATTTTCAAAATTTAACCTTAAAAACGCATTTAAAAGGCATTCTGAGCCTAAAATAGACAGTTTTAGTACATAATTCATTAGTTCCTCTTATTTTTGCCTGATTTGTCCTTCCTACCTTCGCCACAAAGGGGCTGTAGCCACCCTGGTACGTTACTGGTAGTGTTCCGACGATATCAAAACTTGTCGATATTCGATATCGATATCGATATCGATATTTTCACTTCAATATCGATCGATATCGATATCGATATCGATATTTATAGTTATGCAAGAAAATGTGAAAATTTAAAAGAGCAAACTGCTCTCACTGCTTATCAGTCAAGCACTGATGCAATCAGCAATCTGACATCAATTAAGTAGGGAATCGCAGAAAAGGTAGCGGCCCTTCTGAAGCCCTTCAATGAAACGGTTGACCTTTCAGGCCGATGCCCCACCCTCATTAGGCATAAATGAGCTCAGACAGAATAGCATATTTTAACTTATTTTAATGATAAATATGCCAAAAAAGCTTGACTTTAGTAAAAATCCGACCTTTTTCCTTACGATCCTTTCACCCACCCATATGCCCGGCGGTACCCCCTCAGGATTTGAAAATTTGCCACCCCTCAGCCAAAATACTAGCCCATGTCTGCTTCTGCCCTCCTGCTTCAAGTCTGCGGATGAGCAGCTCTTCAGTGTTGCTGCAGGCAGACGTTTAAGAACCTAAGCGTTGCTGTCTAAAAGCTGAGAATGCCGAGAAATTGATGTTTCTGAGAACTATCATGCCACTGTTAGGTTTTGACTATACCATCGATTTTTAGTTGTCCAGGAAAACTGGCTTTTTGCTGTTCCAGAGAAATAATTTTGGTGTCAGTTTTGTTTTTTCCTACTTTTCCGCGCACAAAAATATCGAAAATATCGATGCGAAATATCGCGATATCGATATCGATATCGATATTGGAAAAAGGGTCGATATATCGACGTTTCGATATCGATATCGATATATCGTCGGAACCCTAGTTACTGGTAATGCTTGATATGTATCCTTTTGGGATGTCCCGATAAAATGTGTGTTCAGTTTAGTATGAAGATCGAATCTGATCTGACTTTGGTTTGCAGGTCTGTAAGCAAGTTGACACCTTGGCCTGGCTCGGTCCTGAGGACGTAGGCGACTTAGAAGTTCTGAGTAAGTTGACACTGTAGATGTAAATAATTGGGTGCGACGTTTTCAGAGAAAGCCGTGGCCCTCGCTCAGCACCATGATGCTGTCACGTGAGTTGCGTGCTGTATTTGCTGCTGTACTGCTTCGAGTCAGTTGGGGCGTCGATTTAGGGGAACCGCCAAACAAGTGGTAACGTACGACTATGAGAAGCGATTGTACAAAGGAATGGTTGAATGCCAGGTGAGTGCTGTTTTACCCGACTTGGACATGGCCAGCTTCGGTTTTATTGGCTCGAAATTTTGTGCCCATTTTGGGCGTACATGTAACAGTTGGGTCGGACCCCACCAGAGACGATTTTTCCGACCCCTTCCGATTTTTCTACCAAGTAACTTTTTCAGAAATTTTTTTAGAATTGCAGACACTAAAATTGCTGAAATCCCTGTAAAATAGCACTTTTTAGCTGTATTTTAGCTCAATTTTTCGATTTTTTACGATAATTAGTCCAAATTTGCAATTTTGTTTCGATTTTTGAGCGTTTTTTGGTACCCAACCCCCTCCCCTAGAATTTGGGCTCAGACCCCCGGCGGCGCCAGACCCCCAACCTCATCCCCGTCGGCGGATGACCTGTTTTATGTATAACTTAGAGACCAAGTTTAATCAATCACTTTTGACATAGCAAAAGTTCTTTCCTATAGCTCTTATTAGCTTTTATTTGTTTGCTTCTACAATGTCCAGTGTCTGAATTGGACATACTGTACTGTATATGTCAACTTTGCATACGGTAGAGTCGGTGTTTAGCAAGTGCTGAACGATGCCATGACCAAGTTGTTGCCGAAATCTCAGAGCACCGTGAAGCCACCGATTCAGCTGCTGTGTCCCTTCACTAATGTTACCGTTTGCAACGTATCTCAGAAAAATAACAAGGTACTGTACTCTCTCTACCTGTTGTATTAGACTGATTGATGCATACTCAGCTTTTTCACACCCAAAATATTTCTCCTAGTCCATTGTTTGTTGAAGTTCGTAGCCACTGTGTTCAACGGGCAAGGCAAGCCGCTGAATTCGTACATCCGTGTGCCGTACACTGAACGAGGGGTGACTGTAACCGGACCCGACGGAAACACTGTCCCGAGTCAGGTACGTAGTAGAGTACTTACAGTTTGTCTATATGGTACGAAATCTGAACGGAGCGTACGGTGCGTATGGTGCCGGTACCATAAATGGTGTTAAGTGCCTGACTACAGAAGCTTTGTAGGCAGAGCAGACATGGGCAAAAGGGGGGGGGGGGGCTGAGGGGGTTGGCCACCCTCAGGCTCTGACCTACCCCCCTCAGCCGCCCGCTACCCCCGTCAGGAATTTTTTGGAAGAATTTTGCATATAAAATTATGAGTAAAATATGCCTGGATTAGGTGTAAATGAGCTCAGAATAGCTTATTTTAGCCTATTTTATGAAAAATAAGCAAAAACCTTGATTTTAGCCAAAAATCGGACTTTTTGGCTTACCACCTCCTCAGCCCCATCAGGAATTTAAAATTCTACCCCCTCAGCCGAAATGCTATCCCATGTCTGTTTGTAGGTGGTGAAAACATTCATGCCAGCTTCTTTGAGTTACATTCGACAAGCGCCTTATGAGGTTGCAATTCCAGTTACAGTTCCGCCGTTGGGATATTCTACTTACTTCTTTTCGAGTGCTTCCGCCCAGTCAAAGGGTATGTAGCTCTAACTATAAGAAGAGATTAAAACTGATGAAGGTTTGGCATTTCAGAGCGACCTAAGAGAGTTGCGAAGACAGACAAAGAAGACACCAGTCACTCGATCGAAAATGATGTGAGATTTCATTCGGGCCAAATCAATTTTAGGCCACAATTAGTGCCATTGTTGATCTGCTTTCGGTTGGTTTTTGGCACAGATCTGTATCTGGAATTGTCACACTTGCAGATACTGAAAGTAACATTTGACTCTGAGACGGGTCTGATGTCGCAGGTGAAGGTGGTGTCGTCGGGTCTTTCTATGCCGGTGACTCAGAACTTTCTCTGGTACCAAGGCGCCACGTACGGCCACACGACTGGCAAGCAAGCCTCGGGCGCTTACGTGTTCCGACCAAATGGAACCACTGCTCACAATGTTGCATCGGCTGCAGTGAAACTGACCAAAGTCACTGTATGTTTGTTTGTCTTTTGTGCTTACACTATTCATACAGAAGAATCAATTTTTAGGGACCGCTAGTGAACGAAATCCGTCAAGTGTTCAGTCCCTGGCTCGCGCAAGTGGTCAGACTGTACAGAAACAAGCCTTACATTGAATTGGAATGGACTGTCGGCCCGATACCCGTTCAGTTAGTAGATCTGTCTCTTTCTTGTCTACACTCACTTGTCCGCCTTTTAGAAATTTGGTCTCTAAAGAAATCATCAGCCGATTCGAGGCTAAAATCGCTAGTAACAAGACCTTCTTTACCGACGCAAACGGCAGGCAAATGATGAGAAGAATGTACGTTTGTTATTTCCTAAATGGCGGCGTCTCTACAATTTTCCGGTTGTAGCCGCAATTACCAACCTACTTACACCTACAGTAACGACGAACCGATATCTGGTAACTACTATCCAATCAATACCCGAATTTCTATCAGGGTGAGTTGTGTCTTCTAGTCAACTGGAGTTATGCGCGGGCCGGGCCGGCCCGAATTTCTAAAAATTTATGATAAAATACAGAGCATTTTTGTGTATTATCTTGGGATTTCTTTCAGTATAGTGCAAGGTTATTCTCTAATACTCTGACAAATTAACGAATTTTCGACCTCTTTTTCTTTGATTTTGCTAGAAAATAATGTATATATCAGTTAAAGATCAAAACCGAGTATGGAATATGGAAGAACTATGAAAAACAGCCAAAAACCTGCTAAATTTGCCTCATGTGAGGCCCAGCCCATTATTTTACCGAAAAAAGCGGGCCGGGCCCGAGCGCATCCCTACAGTCAACCACTTAGGCATATGATACAGGTACCCGTATCAATATGCAGTTAATTGCCTAACTACCTTAGCACAGCCGATTGACCAGCTTCTTGTTCGTTCAGGATTCGAAAGCACAACTTACAGTGCTGACCGACCGTAGTCAGGGTGGTTCCAGCATTAAGGACGGCTCCGTAGAACTGATGGTAGTGTCGGTTCTCCCTCTTTCAATCAATCTGTCTACCTCTCTCTGCAGGTGCACCGTCGACTGCTGGAAGACGACGGCTTCGGAGTGGGTCAAGCTCTCAACGAAACAGGACCAAACAAGCTGGGCCTAGTGGCGCGCGGCAAGCACTGGCTAGCGATTTCAGAGCCGCAGTTGGCCAGTGAGCTGCACAGGACCTTGGCCTTGGACTTGTTCCATCGGCCCGTCGTTACATTTGCCGCCTCTGACCTGTCGCCAGCCTCCTACGCAGCCGATTTCAACACTAAGGTAGACACTAAGCCTACAGATTGAATGAATGGAGATGAATTATGATTGGGTCGTCGTTAGCATAATTGCCGTTCTTACTGTATATTTTCGTAGTTCTCTGCACTGTCACGCCCGCTGCCGGCCAATGTACACGTAGTGACGCTGGAACAATGGCAAGGCAATAAAGTGCTGCTGCGATTGGAACATTTCTACCAGAAGAACGAACACCCCAAGTTATCTGCACCGGTGGTGGTCGACTTACAGGTAACTGAACTTATTTCTGCGTTCGCTGGGCTAAGAAAGAAACAAATTTTTCGATTTTCTTAGATCCTTTTGTTTCTAGCTACCGTACTTGACATTGGTTTTGGGTTTTTCAACACGAAAACATGAGATACTACGGTAGCAATTTGCAGATTTTCTGAGAAAACATTCGACAATTGTGGGACACTTTAGCGGAAGCCTACCATACTTATACTTAAGACTAAGATTGAATCTAGAAGAAAGTCTAACTTCATCCTAAGGTTCATTCATCTTTAGAAGCTGTCTGAGATCTTCCTAAAGCAGCTAAGCCTGAAAATACAGCTTTTTAACAACTACGCCCTTCTTTCAGGTAGTGTACTGCACCGGGTTCCAAAATTTCATTAAGAAATTGGTGAACTCAATTTTCCCACCTGTTTTTAATTTTTTTGGTAGAGAGGTCTGTTCTTCAAAAGCTAGAATTTGTCCTATGTAGAGGGCACGACCGACCTGGGAACACCTATGTCTGTTACAGGGTTTGTTCTCCAACTTTGAAATAACTTCAGTTGAAGAGCTGACACTTGGTGCTAATCGGTTGGTAAACGAAACCAAGTCAGCAGGTACTGTTTCGCTTGCTTTGGTTGCCTACGTACTGTACACATTTTGCAGTAGATAGGTGCTTCGACTCCCGAGACAGAGGAGTTTGGTGCCATAAACTTCAATTCAAATATTATTATAACAGTGCCGAACAGAGATGTCGGGGTTTCCATTATACTGGCTGTGCCAACAGTCGAAACCGCTTTGACACAATGACAGAATGTCAGCAGACCTGCTTAAGAGATTACAGCGCTTCTACTGCGGAAGGTATGTACGTACAGTACGTAGGTAGGTAAAAAATTACACCACTTCTTGACGGTTTTTTAGTTGAGTGTGCAACGATAGTTTCCGTTTAAGGTTCGATGAAAATCACGCTGAAACCGTTCGAAATCAAGACGTTCCGCTGTTCCATAAAGAGGAAATGAACTTCCATTTTTCGTAGAACTGGATTTTTTCTTATTACTGCGCAACAGGCATTGATTACCCATTAATTGTCTACGATAAAAAGAGCTCTCTGGCACGCAACTTTGTATTATTACAAACCAAATTACACAAAAGTTTGCCAAATGAAGAAGAAGACAGAGACAGAAAGTACGTACGTAGCGGTAACTCAAGATTCGGAGAAAGAAATCCTCACAGCTTCCATCTTTCTGGCCGCAGTGCCTACCGGCGCACCAGTTCTCTCCTTGCGTTTCTGCTGTCTCTGCATGCGTCGGTTTTCCCTGATCGCTCGGTCGACGTCCAGAGAGTCGTCGTCGCACTCCCAAAGGTCGGCGGCGTCAGTGTCTTCGTCCAAAAGGCCCAGATCGCCGGTTTCCTGCAACCGACGCAAGGTGATGCGGGGCAAAGGCCAGAAGCAACGCCTGTCGCCGCCGGGCCTTCCAGTTGTGTCATTGTTTAAAATTGTCTAACAAGTGAAAGTAAGGTGGCCCTGCGGCGACGCCGCAACCCGCCTTCGGCGACCACTGTTCAGTCACGTCTTTTCTGCAGTTACGTTATCCACTGCCGCAATGACAACTGGCGCGCTTCTCGCTTTCTTCCTGCTGCCCGCAACCGCCTACGCTGGCAGATCCTGCACGCCGGGCAGCAAGCTGGTGGAGGTGGACCGGATGAACTTCGACCAGGACCGGCGCTACGTGTTTGTTGTGCGATGCGCCCACTTACAACGACCGCGCTGCACTAGAGTTTGCTCCTGGACACCGTCCTGTCGACTTAGCAAGGGCTGGAACGTGGGAACGCGCACCTACGTGGCTGGAATGAGAAGACTCGGACTGAAACGCACCGAGGTCTACTGCTGTGTTAGCTGGGCCTTCACTACTGGTACGTCATCTTTAACTGAACAGATAGAGCTACTTCTCAGATACTGCACAGGTAGGTCATCTCGTTTGTCCAATATATACGTAAAAGTTAAACTGCCTCTGCATGCTGACATAATGTTGTGTTGTACCAAATATTTTTTTAGAAATAACAAGGACCCTAAAAAACGGAAACCGAATCTGTTGCTGTCGGTAATTACCAATGTAGGCGAACAGAAGTGCTAGCGTTGGTCTAAAGGGTGTTTTCGATAGGGTTAAGATCTAGAACAGCCAATAAACCAACTGGAATGAATAAACTGTACTGCAGCAGTGCGTAGTTTAGACCGATGTCAATGGTCGTCTGTGATAGTGACCGAGGCGCACATTCTCCACTTAACGGGTCTGCAGATAGCCAAAGGTCTAAATTCGAACGTGGACACGGTATTTCGAGACGTAATCACAAACGTAGACGCAAACGGCGAAATGCAATTCAAAGTAGAGATCTGCAAGGTGAAGCGTGAGCGATTCGCTTGCAATCCCGAGGAAGTGGCATTTCTGGAAGCAGTGGAACAGCTGCGACTGCACCGATCCGAAAGAAACCTGATCACCAGTCAGCGCAAAGAAAGACCGCGTTTTCTCAGAGAACTGCTCTTCAGAACCACGGTAGAACACGTATTATGGTCCTTTCCTTTCCACGTGTCTGTCTTAGTAGCTATTTTAGACCGCACAACCTCCGCCTGTCTTCGTAACCCCGAACGTCGAAAAGAAGGACAAGAAGAACAGGCCAAAACAAGATGAAAAAAGGAAGGTGTCTCAAATTTCTGCAAAGAACAACCTAACTTTTGAACTGTTCAGATCTGTCCGCAAGCCGATTACGAGCCGTGCATATCGAAAGAAGAAGCTAATTTCCGGCTAAACTGGTGCTGCAGTGGGGCGTCGGAGGGATGTCGGCAAGTCTGTCAAGCAGCTACCTCACACAACACAGACCAGGTAGATCAGCCCCGGTAGAAACAAACAATTTTTCTTTTTGAAACTTTTGAAAATTTTGAAACGCTTTTGTGAGCTCAATTATTGGCCGTTTGTTCTGTAAATTGAACTAGAGTTTCATTTTTAGAAACTGTAGTGACTGACAAACTTACAGGAGAAAATGTCAGCTTGTTGGTTCGCAATGGTTGTTCGAAATTTTCCGCTCAGGTGAGCTGAACGGAAAAAATCGTTTGTTTCTACCGGTGAAGCTCAGCACGATTTGCATTGTATAGCAGGTACTGCACCGGCAGAAACAAACGATTTTTCCGTTCAGCTCACCTGAACGGAAACCTTCGTACAACCTATTGCGAGCCAACAAGCTGAAATTGTTTTCTGCAAATTTCTCAGCCACTACAGTTTCTACAAAAGAAACTCTAGACCAATTTACAGAACAAACGGCCAAGAATTGAGTTCACAGAAGCGTTTCAATGTTTTCCATTCAGGTGAGCTGAACGGAAAAGACAGTTTGTTGCTACCGGTTCTGTACAGAATTCGGTTAGGAATTTCCAAAGAAGGATATGGATAATGTCTACTCAAACAATATTCTGGCAAATACTAATCGCTTCTTAATATTTTGCAGCCACCGATTTACCCCTCAGACACGGGCCAGCGCTGTGCAGATCGGAAAACCACCATTTTTTATCGACTCCAATCACATGTAACAGGTCCGGGCTGGCCTGGGGAGAGGGTGGGGGTTTCGCCCAGGCAGAGGGTACAAAAATTTTCAAAAAGCTCCAAAACGCCCGAAAATGAGTCTTAGCACGTTTTATGTCGTAATCAGGCTAAAAAAATCAGTTGGTTAGAAACACCAAATTCGGTAACCAAAATGTCTTTTCAGCGAATTTTAACATTTTGTGAGTTCTGAGCCAATGGGTGGGGAGGAGTTCCCTAATTTCTTCTCTGTTGGAGGCGGTAGGGGTTCGCCTTTTCAGCTAGGGGTACCCATAAAGCCCCTGGTACGTACAATACATTGTACAAATATATGCCGCGAATCTTCTACGAAGCAATTTTTAGGTCAATTTTTTACAATTTCAACTAAAAATCACTGTATTTTGAGCCCAAATTATAGCGCTTCTAAGCGATTTTCAGCCAGATCGGGCAATTTCCAAGAGCTCCAACATTTCTTTTGGGTATGCTTTTGTGAGACACACTGTACATACAGTTTGTACATGCTTTTCGTTTCACTGTGTGATATGTGTGTTTGCAGTTGGTCAAGCAAGTCGTGTCAGGGCGCTGTGCTCCGAGCCAGCTGGGCGAGGTGGTAAAATGTGCGTCGGGCTCCGAGGACGTCACCGACTGCTGCAGAAGACGGGGCATCCTAGACGGCGAAGTGGGCGAGCTGTGTCAACCGTTCTGCAATCCGACCGCGCACCGCATCAACTACGGCAACTTCGCTTACTTTCCGTGCTTGAGGCTGCTCAGTCGCATCGCCGACTGTTTCTGGTCCTACATGCAGCCGCAGTAGCGGCCATGTGCAAAGTAAATTATTGCCAGCCCGACGCTCGCTGACACAAGTGCGTGGCAGTGTCAACTCAAATCGCATTTGGACGCACAAATTAGAGACTTGTCCTCTCTCTCTCTCTCGCTAGTGCAGCGGTCTTAATCTGTCGGCTTACACAGTCTCAGGCCTTTCTGCACAATAAGCCGCAGCCGCGGCCGCCGCTTATGGAAGGCAGGCGGAAGAGCGCGAGTAATCAGGTCCGAAATTGCGCTCTGATTATTATTAGTCTAGCGGCCGGTCGGGCGGCGGCTCTGCTTCATGGCCAAAACCTGTAATAACAGTTGGCAGAGGCGTCCGAATTCCATTCGATCTCAGCCGCAAAAGCTCGTTAAGCGGCGGCAAGTTTGTCGGGCGCTCGATAAAGCCGATAATTTCCCTCCAAATACTGGTCAAAAGCGTCGCCGGCGCGCCAGGCCCAATCTTTCACTTAGCTGCGCGAGTCCACACACTACAGACCGACCGACCGAACGAACGAGCGGCTCGGTCCGACGCGCCGTGCGGGCTTATTAGCCGCAGCTCGAGCCCAGTTGCGGCCGTTAACTGCCTTAATTGACTCGAAACACCGGAGCGTGTCGGTGTGATCGGACGGCGACAGCCAATTTAGAATTCTAACTCGTTCTCTCTTTCAGTCCACTAGCTATTGCTTTCCAGTTCGCAACCTGCCTAGCTGCCAACGGCTTCCTGCCACACAACAGGTCATCTCCTTACTTCCTTCCTTACCTCAGGTAAGTTACAAGATGACTCAATTTCTTTCGTACAAAGCAGGTATTAGTTTCTTGAGCCATTTTTTACACTTTTTCTTTGTACCTAACCTAGGCCACGCATGTGCACCTTACGTACAGGGTGTCTCAAAAATATTGACACATTTCTTTTTGCCACCATTTCCGCAAATTTTGACCAAATTAGCTGAAGTTTGAACCATTGGTGCCAAAATAAGGGAAATTTTGTGTGTTAAAGTTTGGTGCATGTGGCATGACCTAATCCTGAGAAATTCAAAGAATACTTGAAATTTGATAATTTCAGTACCAAAATAAATATCACTAGAGAAATGGAAACTTTTGTTTTTATTGTCATTTCTGCAATTGTTGGCCAAATGACCTGAAAACTGTTGGAAAGGTTAAAATTTTATGCACTGGGATTGAGACAGTTTGATTGTAGGTTGTCAAAATGCTTAACCATTACTAGTTTTCTGACTTTCTACCCACCACCTCGAACATACAACGTGCCCCGCGGTATGGTAACACAGTGCTGAGGGTTCCGCAAAGTTGGGCTACCCTAGCCTAGCTACTGACTACTCTCTCAATATGGACATAGACACTTCTTCGCCCAGTCGGGTGGAGCCTGAACCGGATAGCTGCAGCGGTTGTACGCCCTCTAGCGGTGTCAGCTCAGCCAAGGTGCCAATATTCCGCCGGCTCTCCTACAAACTCCGTTCGACGCTGACGTCGGACGAGGAAAAAAGCGAACCGCGGCCTATGCCCGAACTCTCTTCGTCAGAAACGCGGATACTGCGTCGAATCTGGCCGGCCGACTTTGGTCAACTCTACGAGATTGGCTACCACATCTACGTCCGGTTTATTGACAGCCTCAACACCGATCACAAGAGAATGTTCTCGTTTATGAAAGGCTTCGAGCATGTTGAGACTAATCCGGATGAGCCAAGGCCGTGGGTTAAGCACAGAGGATTCAAGGAACAAACACTGGCTTTCGTAGAAGTGAGCGAGCCTTATAGTCTGCCAAACACACCTAATATATACCTGCCAAAAATTCCCGTCCTCTGTCAAACGACTCGTTGTTAGTCAGTTCTTTATCGATTTAGCTGAAATTTTTTAGGATTTTTTAATCAAAACATGTGAGCACTTACTGCTGAAGTTTAGCGCAAAACAGTATGCATAAATTAACGCTCGTGTAAACGTTATGCCCAGTAGTAGCACCAATCGTTCCTGCCAGTTTCAAGTCCATATCCTTCGCACTACTTTAAAAATTGAAATATTCGTCGGCCTCCCCTACTGGTCTGTAGAACTAATATTTGTAGAAATTTCGATGTTTAGCCCTAAATAAGAGAATGCTTAGCCTATCTGTTTAGTTACCAAGCATAGAGAATTTGAGCTAAGTCGATAAAGCACGGTCTAATGACGAATTGTTTGAGTGAAAGGACAAGTCCGAAAGGACAAAAAGTTACAACAACAAGTGAAAGCAAATAGGAGTGAACATCCTTGTCTATACTGTTGTGGAGCAGTTGGCAAATTTGGCACTGGTGTTCTTCTGTTCTGTTTATATGGAAGCGGTTGCATGCATACATGGGCCGGAAAAAATGGTGGTGGCTTTTCGGCCGGGGGGTTGAAGAGTGTAAAATCGTTTTCCCAAAAAAAGTCGGGGAAATTTTGGAGGGGGTTTGGGGCGGCGCGGGGGGCACCTACCTACCAAGGCAGGCTATGGTCGACCGAGGGGATAACCACCCAACCCACCGGCCCATGTATAGAAACGATACCAACCATACATGGCACAATGCATCGTTTCTATGTGACGCCAACTGAAGTGGAACCGCAACCAAATACACATGCTAACGGTTCAGTTGTCCGATGTGGCCTGACCGAGTCTCAATTTAGATCTACAAGAAGGCAGTGTCAACGTTGACGGTGTCTGTGTCAAACCGAGCGGAATTCGAAGAGCTCTTGCTTTCCAAAGGTCGCTCTCATCTGCAATACGAGGGTCTGCGGCAGGAGCACTGGGAGTCTATCAACCAGATCGTAGTGAAGGTAATGCGAGAGCGCATCAACGGCATGAGCGACCTGAGCGACGACGAGAAACAAGTGGCTGAGGCGGTCTGGAGACTGGTGGCCAACTACGTGATGCACACGATTAGACGAGGCTGGATTCTGGAGAGAATGGAGAAGCAGCAGAAACTATGAACGTCCCAACCTATTCAATTTGCTTTTGTACGCTGTTGTGCGCCGGTTAAAAGCCTGTTCTCTAGCTTGTAGACACAACAGGGCGACACTAAGGCCGAGAGTAATTCGGTTTTTCTGCCGCAAACTCCCGGCTTCCGTAATGGGATTGAAGGGCCTGAACTGCAGTCAGCTGGAAATCAATCTGCCAAATGGTCAACAATCAATAAACGAACGACGAGCAGCCTTGCGTACGGTCAGATTCACATAGGCAAGAGACCAAATGCTACTGTAATTGGGCGACAGGACAGAGTATATTCTTGGAGGCAGATCGAACTTTTGATTAAGGATGCAGAAGCACGCGAGCGCATTGAATAATCACCTAATTTAAGTCGCGATGCCTTGAGGCCCAGGCCTCAGCAGACAAACTAACGATTTTGGTCAAACATTCGCCTACACGTACAATGGTGATTGCATCTGCTACTCAGCCGAAAATTCCCTCAACGACTTACTGGAATATGGGGCGCGTTAGCTGCCAGTGCGAATTTGTCCTCAAACGAATCGCTTCTTCGGCCCGACCTGACCAAAATCTAAAAGCCAAACCGGTCTTTATCGGCGACACCGCGCTCCTACTACCTTTTTGGAGCGTTTAACTTGAGGCGCCATATCGCTGAAGAAATCAGTGGCAGGTCGTTGCTCTTCTTTCGACGGCTTCCTCTCTTTTTCCTGTATTTCTCTGGCAATCTTTTCCCTGTAGGCTTGAATTTGATCGTTGACCGGGTCGGAGAACCGATCCCAGCTCTCCCATTTCGGCGAATCGTCCATGTCGGCCACCCCGGACGGCACCGTATAGGGCAATAAGTCCGGTTCTGGGGCGCGCTTGCGCATGAAACATAAAACGCGGCGGACACAGGCCAGTGCTGTGTGAATCAATCGCAGAAATTTTCGCAATAAAATCATCAAAAACGACATGCAAACGGCTCTGAAAGATGAGAATGGTCAGTTAAAAATTCAAATCTGCTTTGTAAGCCAGCAAGTTCTCTAGGCTGGCACATGTTTTTGACGGCACAGTGAAGCAAGCTTTTAGAAGTAAAGCTGCGTTCGTGTTTCACACTAATCTTTTTGTTCGCCTGGTTGTAAACAAACCTTTCACAAACAGAAAATGACGAACACGTTCTACGCAAAAATAACCACTTTCGGTGTTAGCGCTTCAAAAAGGTCAACGGAAACGTCAAAAGGCCAGCGAAAGGATGGCTTTATGAATTCGAAACCAGCAAAATAGCTCTATGAGCTTGTACCGACAAGTGATAGAAAACGTTAAAGCAACCCGATAACGTTTATACTCCGACAGACAAATGATATGAACTGCACGAACTAGTAAGACTGCTTAGGAAGATTTGAATAATCTTTGGTCGAAAGACTATGCAAGGTGGCCGAACAAACAGACGGGTGGGTTGGAGTGTAGTGAGTCCAGTCCAGACAGCACCTAACTAGTCAAACGTCTGAGCCGTCCTCTCTCTCGAACCAGCCTTCGTTGAGCAGAAACTTCATAGTGTCCCGGTAGCCCATTTGGTAGTAGTGCTCCAGAATTGACCGTTTGGGCGGAAATAAAGCCTGCGCTCCTCTGACCAGATTCTTCAAATTCACCTGAAAACCATACAGTTGATGTACCTACACCACCTTAGGACACGGACCATCCTGAAATGAGCCTAGTTATCTTTGGCATGTATGTAACAGGTCAACCGCCGAACGGGTAGAGGGTTTCGGGGCAGGGCTGGTGCCGGCCGGGGGTCTGAGCTGAAATTGTACGGGAGGGGTGGGTACTAAATGAAAGCAGACGCAGTGACATTTTTGCATATATACATTCTTGTTGTGTAACGAACTACCACTTGTGTTTGTGTTGTGTTGTCATTAAACTCTCTTTTGTGTTCTTGGCCACATAGCGGCATTCACTGCGCAAACTGCTAGCACTAAAAACGCTCAAAAATCGCAATTTCGGGCTAAAAATAGTAAACAATCGCTAATTTGGGCTCAAATGCTCATTGGAATAGAGAGAACACCGACGAACATGAACTAAATTCACAAGTTTGTCAAGTGCAGGCGAGGCGACCAGAAATGTGAATGTAATTTCGAATGATCATCGATGTTGGGTATCACGTCTTTTAGCGAGGAACTGTCCGCGAGGAAAAGACGTGTAGCCTCGATGTTGTTGTGCCCAGTACGTACAACAGCAGCGCATATATATATGGTCAAAAACAAGCAATGCCAAGGCAGTTTCTTACCTTCATAACCTGATTAGCGAGAGTCATGGTCCAGTCGAATATGGGCCTGGCCTCCTTGTCGTCAGGAGAGATTTCAGCTTCGCCACTGAACGGACTGACAGTAACCGTGCGCAACTGTTCGAACTTCGGCAAATTGTCGCTGAGACCGCCGTCCACGTACTGCTGCAGCAGAAAGAAAAGATTATCAGCTAACAGAAGAGGCCAGACTATACTTCGCCGTCCTCCAATAGAGGTACAGAATCTTTGTTGCCGGCATAAACCGGAATAAAGGAACTAGCCAGTAGGCACTGAAACAACAACAATCTGTTTTTGGACAGGTACCAAAAAGCAGCCTCATTACCCGGATTAGAATATCTCTACTGCTATAGGAAGATTCCAATCTGTTGACTCGACTGGATAGTCGGGTCATAGAAATGTGCAAGTAGTTATCGAGTCGACGGTGACTTTGATCGGGCAGCGTTTGTTCGATCAATGTTTGCAACCGATTTGCCAGCGAAAAGCCAGGGGTCAGGGCACCGAACTTGAGACCGTTCAACTCGTCGGCCAAATCGTACAGCTCATGCAAGCACAACTAAACAAAAGAGTGGGAGAAAGAGTATTTGGGACTGGTAATAATTGTACTGACACCCTCTATGACAGCATAGGCATATCAACATACGTACCAGGGGTTTGGGGCCATAAATCTAGCTACAAAGGCGAAACCACCTCATTACTTATTACCGACCATACAAGCACTAGGGAGGTTTGCGGAGTTACCACCCTAGCTGAAAAGGCCAAACTCCCCTCACCCCGACCCAAAAATACAAGTACTATTATAGTCCATGTCAAAAAAAGAGCGGACAGGCGGTTTTTTTTGCGAATAACTCCTTATCGGTGCGTCGGAGCGCTTTTCGCTTCACAACCAAAGTTGTAGAGGGGCCTGAGATCGGTACTGTGGTGCAACCTAATCTGCGCAACGCGCCATTGTAATGCTAATTCGCGCAACGAAAAAATCAGCTTTTTCAGCAGTTGGAATTAACGCGAGTTTTTCCAGTGAATTAGAATCTACAGACCTCGGGGATTTCAAAAATGTATTCATACTGCTTATAGGTGGAACGGTTCCAGAGATATTATTCACCGACAAAGTTGGCTGAAAATGCTAAAATGGCCATTTTTGGCAATTTTCAGATTTCTGGGGGGATTGAAATAACTCGGGACCAACTCAACCGATTTGGCCGAAACTCAGAGGTCAGGTATGGTGCAAAATTTTGTTTTACATTGATTCTGATACAGAATCCTGATCGTAGGACTTCGGTCCCCCGTCACATCGTATCGTGGCCCCCACCCGAAAATAAGCACCAAAGTACAAGTAGCAGCTCCGGTACCAACCAAACGACTAAGTAAGCAGTGATTTTTTGCTTAAAAGGCATTTGGTAACCGTGTCCCAGTGATATTTAAAAACAAATCGGGCTTTAACTTCGACCGACATGGTAAGGGCACCACAGTCACAACACCGGTATTGAGCCATTGTTTTCCTGACAGTGTAAAGACCTGTAAAGTGTAAAGTTGTGGGGCTTACTGGCAATTTGTCGGGACAAGCCAGCAGCACAGCAGCCACCAGGGCGCCGGCGGACGATCCTGCAACTTTGGTTGTGCTTTTCAAGACTAGCGATCCGTGTTTGAGCAAGCAACGAGCACTGCCTATGTGATAGGTGCCCAGAAATCCACAACCACTGAATGAAAGCGCCAGCGCAGCTGCTGCCCCACTGCCATTCACCACACCATTCATGAATGCTACATTGCCGTCAACTCTTTGACTCTTAGATCGTCTGGTCTGGCCAATATTACACAACTTCGTTAAGACATGTGTCACACGACGACCGCACTTAGTACAGGGTGTGCCAAAAAAAACAACCCAGCAGATTTTTCGCTGTAGCAACCGCAAACCTCAACCGATTTGAATAAATCCTTTTTTAGATGAAAGATAAATAAATTCTTAAAAGATTGCTGAAATTTTCATTAATGTAGTCTGCTTAGTTCCTGATATATTGGCTCTCAAAGTCAAAACAATGATTTTGGCAGTGAACAAGAGCGATTTTCTATTATTCCACTGCACTTCGTAATAAATCGGATTCCTGCTACTGCTAAGGGCTCTTGGAGGCTTTACAGGTGACACAGAAACTCGGTTTACTTCAACACTAAAGTATCATTAGCCCCAGCAGTAGGAATCTGCTTTATTATGAAATGCAATGGAATAAATCTTGTTCTTTGCCAAAATCTGTTTCGATCTAGAAGGCAAATATCTCAAGAACTAAACTGTGAATCTCAATAAAAATTACATAAATCTTTGAAGAATTTACCAGTCTTTCATTCAAAAGAGGGTTCATTCAAATCGGTTCAGATTCGTGGTTGCAAAAGTAAAAAATCTGCTGGGTTGTTCTTTATCACTCTTGTTCATTGCCAAAATCTCTGTTTTGACTTTGAGGACCAATATCTCAGGAACTAAGCAGGCTATCGTAATAAACGGTACATCACTCTTTCAAGAATTTATTTATCTTTCATTTAAAAAAGGATTCATTCAAATCGGTTGAGATTTGCGGTTGCTACAGCAAAAACTCTGCTGGGTTGTTTTTTTTTTGGCACACCCTGTATATAAGTCTAACTAACTGATATTCGGTATAGGATCCAAAATTGAAAGTAGAAAATCTAGCCGGCGACAAAACGCCTTCAGCACATTAAGGAAACGTCCATTTTAGAAGAGTTTATTTAGCACAATTCTGAAACGGTTTTGAACCAAAAACAAACAAGAACCCTTATAGCGATCAAACAGATTAAAAACATCACTATAAATCAAGATCCGTTCTGTTGCTGTTGGTTAAAAGTAGAGTCGGCATTGGATGTCTCGGCTAGACTCGTGTCCGTTGGCTGTTCTGCTTGCGCTTGTTCCACTCCGGACAACTGACTTTGGTTGGCGTTATCGCTCAAATCCGACTGAAACTATGCACCGCTTATTTCGGATACGTGGACGGCTTTCTTTTGGTATTTGAACCACTCTTCTCTATTATCTGGTTAGTTTGTTCCTCTGTGCGTGTGCACAAGTACTCAAAACGCTAACCATTTACTAAACAGACAGATACGCAGATAAAGCTACTAACCTCATTTTGTTTGGCCGCAGACTCGAGCAGGAAGCGATGAATATTTTGTTCGTTATACTTGCAGTTCTCAGAGGAGCACTTGCACAAAAAGTCCTTGTACTTAACGATCCAGAATTTGTCCCCATAATCGAACCTAGAAAGTCACTAGCAGCACTATAAGCTAGAAGCCATTTTGTAGTGCGAGTGGGTACGTGTAGTGTTGTTAGGCTCTTTTTTTTAAAAAAAAAGCTTTTTTTGAAGGCCCATTTCGAAAATTTTTTATTTTATTCACAGTATAGAAATTTTGGGAGAAAATCGCTGAATTTAGCCTCAGTCTAAGCCTAAAAATAGGTTTTGAAGGGAAGCAGCCACTCTGTGAGCAATGCTGAAGGTAGAATGTCGACTCTCAGGCTGTAACACTATGTTTGAACCAAAGTATCAGCTTTTGTATTTAAAGTTGCTTCGGATGCATCCTTGCATCTCCTACAAGCTATATTCCATGTTTCCAAATTTTAGTGTAGAGGTGCACTTCAAATACTGCATAATATACGCACACACAGATGCAGTGTTTGTGTTAAATTTAGTCTACTGTTGTCTATACGTATTGTACACATGCTTTTAGGTAGGGTTCCGACGATATATCGATATCGAAAAGTCGATATATCGACCCTTTTTCCAATATCGATATCGCGATATTTCGCATCGATATTTTCGATATTTTTTGTGCGGAAAAGTAGGAGAAAACAAAATTCCTACCAAGTTTATTTCTCTGGAACAGTAAAAAAACAGTTTATCCTGGAAAACTCAAGAATCGATGGTATAGTCAAAACCTAACTGTGGCATGATAGCTCTCAGAAACATCAATTTCTCGGCGTTCTCAGCTTTCAGACATCATGCTTACATTCTTAAATGTCTGCAGCAACACTGAAGAGCTGCTCACTCGGCACACTTGAAGCAGGAGGGGCAGAAGCAGACATGGACTAGCATTTCGGCTGAGGGGTGGTAAATTTTCAAATCCTGAGGGGGGTACCGCCGACTGATGGGTGGTTGAAAGGATGGTAACCAAACAAGTCCGATTTTTTTACTGAAGTCATGATTTTTTGTCATTAAAATAAGTTAAAATATGCTATTCTGTCTGACCTATGCCTATGCCATCGGCCTGAGGGGTCAAACTTTTCATTGAAGGGCTTCAGAAGGGCCACTACCTTTTCTGCGATTCGCTACTAAACTGATATCAGATCGCTGATTCCATCAGTACTTGACTGATAAGCAGTGAGAGCAGCTTGCTCTTTCAAATTTTCAGATTTTCTCAAATAACCATAAATATCGATATCGATATCGATCGATATTGAACTGAAAACATCGATATCGATATCGAATATCGACGAATTTTGATATCGTCGGAACACTACTTTTAGGTGTCTTGTTGATAGAGCGCGTCTGTCAATTATTTGCATATGCACTTCCTCTCTCTTGTTGCTCGTTTGTTTATTGTGCTCACAAGGTTCGCTCATATCGGTTGTTGTTACCGACTTAACAGTTCGTGTCTGAAATTGTAAAAAAATCGCAAAAATTTGATTGTGCAACTAACGTCAATTCGTCGCCTTCCGGAATATCGCGATCAGCGTAGAAACAAATGTGAGGAAAGCGAACATCTTGATGGTCCCAGAACACTTTCAACGGAGTCAGATTGGGCGAACATCCGTGGTTGATAAACCGAGCCACGTTGCCGTAGGTCTTGGCGTCGATACAGTGGCACAGACCGTCCTATAAACCGACTTGCTTTTATTTAATTTGGCTTCACTTACAACACGAAAATTGGTGCTAAAACAAAGCCGCAAAGGGCGAGAGAGCGAGCAGAAACCAAATTACCGTCTCCATTTCAAATAGGTAGCTGTCGTCGTCACGAGCGTCTGCAGCATCCGAGGTCAGAATCTCTCCGGAGTACCTAAAACAGCGGCACTAGCGCTGCGTTTGGTCGAGACACTCAGAACTGCACTCGCAGATGAACTGTCCGGCTCTGATTCGTTCCAATGTGCGCACTGCCCAACCGCGATCGGCCGTTTTGAAGATTTGCAGATGTACGCTGAAGATTTGCCCAGCCATTAATCCACCATTGATTCGAATGTCAAAACGTCACCAAACCAAGAACGCACCCGATTCCTCTCTGGGCGACGCGGTTGACGCAACTTTTCGAGCACCGACAGGCAGGGTTGCACTCGTAGATGGTGTCCGTGACGGTCCGGTCGAAAAATTCCGACAGCGTGCGATCCTAAAACGCTGCCAGTCATTCATTGCCAAGCCAACCAATTGAGCCGGCCGAGGCACCGCTTTGTAGAGACCAGAAGCTTGACCAGGCAGCCGGTTGAGATCGGTTTTGCAGGCGCAGTTTCCTGAGGAGCAGTCATCTTCACATAGACAATGCTGAAAAAATAGATGGAGAAATGTAAACATAGTCATCAAAAAATCAAAACAACCATACATGTGGTAGGCCATCCTATGCCGATGGGGAGGGCAGACAAGAGTAAAGGGGGCTGAGGGGAGGGGCCCCCTCTGGCCGCCGCTACCCCCCTCAGGAAATTTTGAGAATTTTGTATAGAAATTATGATAAGAGTATGCATAGATTGGATGTAAATGAGCTCAGAATAGCTTATTTTAATCTAGTTTAGCGAAAAATAAGCCTGAAGAACGTGATTTTAGTAAGAATCGGACTTTTTGGCTTACCATTCCCCTAAACCTCCTCAGCCGCCGCTACGCCCTCAGAATTTAAAAATTTACCACTCCACAGTAGAAATGCAAGCCCATGTCTGGGGGAGGAGACCAAGGGGGTTTGGCGCCTACCGAGGAGTCTGAACCCAAATTCTAGGGTTGTTGGCTACTAAAGACGTTCAAAATTGCAAAAATCGCAATTTTGGGCAAAAAATCGTCACGAATCGTTAAAGCTGGGCTCGACTACAGCTAAAAAAGTGCTGTTTTACAGCAATCTTAGTTTCTGAAATTCTAAAAAAAAGTGCAAAAATTTGCTGAACAAATTAGTTGCCAGAAAAATCGGAGGGGATCGAAAATCCGATTCCGGTGCCCCCGATCGGGTGGTCTGGCCTAAGTCGAGTGGGGGGCAGAGCCCCCGAACCTAGCTGTTACATGTATGAAAACAATACTACCATACCTCCATAGCATTTATGAGTCGATTAATGCCCAAATTAGGCATTGTCTCTACCAAAGTCGGCTGGTAGTTGAACGTGCCGAATCGGTCCTCATGGTCGACGCCGTTTATTACCTGCACCGGCAGGTTCTCCCTCAGTTTAGAGATATCGCTGGAAACAAAACACAATCTGACTGTGCAGTCCATACATGTAACAGGTCATCCGTCGAAGGGGAGGGGGGTTGGGGGAGGTCTGGCGCCATCCGGGGGGGGGGGTCTGAGCCCAAATTTTGGGAGGGGTTTCGCACTAAAAATCGCTCAAAAAATCGAAAAAATCGCAATTTTTGGCTAAAATTCTTCAAAAATCGCTAATTTGGACTGAAATACAGGTAAAAAGTGCTGTTTTGAAGGCGATTTCGGCAATTTTTATGTCTGAAATTGTAAAAAATCGTAAAAATTTGCTCAAAAAATTACTTGCCAGAAAATCGGAAGGGGGGTTGGGAAAATCGTCTCGGGGGGGGGGGGTCTGGCCTAAGTCGGGTGGGAGGCAGAACCCCTGTTACAGTCTGTATGGTGCAGTCTCTCTAAAAGTTAGCCAAACTGACACGTCGACAATTCGCTCCGATTTGAACCGGTCAACAGTTTGCGCCTTTAGTTTGGCAACGCCCTTGATCTCGTCCGAGGCCGACCTGGACTGCTCGATCATCGACAACGGACGCTCTTGCGCCTCGTTGGCGGCCATCACGTCTGCGTCGGCGGCCAGGAATATCCTAAGAGCGCAGACCAATACCTCCTGTCCTACTATAGAGCGACCGGACTGACCTGACCAAATCCCAGTGCGACCGTCTGCAGGCCACGTGCAGTGGAGTGTCTCCGTAATTGTTGGTGCAGCGCAGCGCCCGTTTGCCGTTGATTTTGAGCAGTCGGTCGGCTATTGGCTGGCATCCGGAGTAAGCGGCCCAATGCATGCAGATGTTGCCTTCCTAAACTAATCACCCTACCTTGCTGAGAAATCGACCAACATAACACAAACTCACAACGTCCCGCAGCATCGGCTTGGCACCCTGGTCCAACAGCAGATTCGATACAACACCCTGGCCATGTTCGGTGGCCCAGGCTAACGGCGTCCAACCACCGTCGTCCTAAACTTCATGTACCGGCAGTGTTTGTGTGCACCAGTTAAGCTGGATGCAACTTAAGAATCTACCTTTCTCCTCCCACCCAGCATTTTTCGTTTAGTTTTTTAACCTTGCTTATACTTCAGGAGAACCTGGAGCTAAAATTGTATATTGCGGTACCTGAATCTGGGCCTACCTAAAATTTGGGAGAACCTACAGACCGCAGCTTCAGCGGACACGGGCTGCACTGATACTCGTGCAGAAGAAGGCGCCTGGCAACTTTTCTGCAGGGCAACACGTTTGCAATATACGCACCAACACGCCTGCAACAAGCCTGGAAGATGTGGCACGGCGTGTTGGAGCGTATTTTACAAACCTGTCGCCATACAGAAAAGTTGCCAGGTGACTTCTTCTGCACGAGCATCAAGACACCTTTATGGTACCGTATGTGGCACTGGTAAAGCCACAGCGGTCGAAGGTAGATGGCACCACCACAGTGTCCGAACGTGGGGTATCTGTTTGGTGCCGTCAAGTGCTCGACTGTGTATAAGGACTAGGGATAGGACCGGTATACGGTATTTATAGTTTTACATACTGAATTACTTAGCTTTTCCTCGAAAAATCAGCATATTTTTTGCTATTTTTGATTCCAGAACACCAATTTGTGGCAAATTCATAATTCTCCCAATTTGTTCGAATTTTTCGAGTAAATTTTCAGTTTCTCAAAAAAATCAAAAGGAAGGAAAGCGTTCTAAAATAGTAATAGATTGGATTTTGCACAATATTCAGTTTATAAGTTGAATTTTTGGCGCAGGCCAATTTTCTTATTATATTCAATTTTCTTTATTGACCTGACTGAAATTGAAATATTTTATGGCTGTGCAACAAAAATTGCACGTCATTCCTCTTGTACTACAAAGTCAAAAAACTGTAATGTTGTGCCGAATTTTATGTCATTAATAGAATTTATATTAGTCTTCACGATTTCTGCATATTCCAACTTAACTAACCGCCATACATGGGCCGGGGGTATGGGGTGGTATACCCCCTGCCCTCGCCGGCCAATACCACCCCCTCGGTCGTCCATAACCCCTCGCCCCAACCCCTCCCGGAGGGAGAAAATCTTCGCTTATTTAAGGCAAAATAGGCGTTTTTTGGACATTTTTGAGCCCCCCCCCCCCCGAGGTCTCCATACAACCCCTCCGGATTTTTCCGGCCCATGTATGCTAACCGCTTCTCGCTTACTCGAGCATACTAAACGGTATGGAAAATGCTATGCGGTAGTTTTATACCGGTCCCATCTCTAGTAGGACACCGTGAAAATACCTGAACGTTTATGATGTGAGGGCAGGCCTTGAGGATAAAGTGCACCACGGCAGTGTGACCGTTGACAGCTGCGATGTGCAGTGCAGTCGAAGAGGTTGTGTCCTTGTATTGACACTGAAAGATCAACTGCTCACTACGACCGACTCAGACAGAAGGGCACAGTCCAACCCTGATAGACGGATCTGCGCAAAAGCGCAACAACATCTGAGTGAAGCCTGCATGCCCTTTGTCGCAGGCACTGATGAGCGGCGTGAATTTATCGCAATTCTGCAAATTCGGGTCTGCCCCGGCCTGCAGTAGACAGTAGGCAGCCAAAAACTGATTGTTCTCGACAGACAGGTGCAGTCCTCGGTTGTTCCTTTCATCCATTCGTTCATTCGGATCGCAGCCATTCGCTGAAGCGATTGGTCTGATTATTTTGGCAAACAGAGCTGCTACGCACACAACAAGTAACAGATCGACTCGATATCGCCTGCTTCTATAGCTGACTTAAGAGAATCATGGCCCAATTCGTATTGCTCTTGCTTTATGACAGTAAAGGCCTGAGACAAGCGGTCTCGCTCTTCGCGACGGGCCAGCAGGGCTGAAACGCAACTTAACACTTGTCTTCCAGTTAGTTTGGCCAACCTGCAGTGATAGTACGCGGGGCGCTCGGAGCAGCAACAGCTGGGTCCACCAAGGCCGGTTTAGCTGGAGGCACGGTACGCGTGATTCTCGCGTTCTGACCCAACCAAACACTGTATTCTGCATCTGCACTCTAGAATAACATAAACACTCAATACAGTCATGTCTCGTTAATCCGGACAAAATTGGCATCCGGACAAGTTGGGACCGGCCAATTTTGCCCGGATTAGCGAATTTCTGGATTAATGAATCAAAGCTAAAACACTGTTGTTCGGGTGAAAGGCCTAAATGACAGCTTTTTGTTAGTTGCATATCAGATTCTGCAGCTGAACCTTTTAATTAAAACCCAAAAAGTCAATTGAGCTGATTATAGCTCCTAAAAAGGCAAAAATAATCACATTCTGACTCAACGAAAAGCATTATTCAATTGAAAATTGACACCTGAATTGAAAAATTGCGCATGGATTTTGTCCAAATTAACCGAATCCGGATTAACGAATTACTTTACCATACAAATTTCGAAGTTGGGACCCCATGTCCGGATTAACGAGTCATATAACACGGCGAAAATTGGGACCTAATCTTGTCCGGAAGGCGAATATCCGGAGACATGACTGTACCTGTAGACGAGCCTTTCCTAACGAACAGCAAACTACCACATATGGGCCGGGGATTGCCAGGAAAAGAACTAGCGATCGAACAAACTCACAGGTCGTTTTGTGTAAGCGTTTATGGAGGCCTGACTGTACTCGTCTCCCTGACAGTGTGGACAGCGGCCGTTTCCCACCTGACAACCGCGGTGGAAAAAGTGGTCCGGCTTACCCTTGGAGCACTTATTAAAGGTTCCCTGAAATCACTGGATAACGCCATTGGCGTTCACCACACGCAACAACAGCTACCTTGAGACAGAAGAGGCCGCAGTTAGGACAGCAGTAGTGCATGCGCAGCAACTGCATGTGACCGCCACAGAGCGCCATGAACGGAACGCGCACATGCGCTCTGAACAACGGAACCCCGCGCGAACTCTGAGGAATGGCATTGGCGCAGGCACAGCGCTAAATAAAGCTTGCGCTGCTGTTGCAACCAAAGCCGCGGCGAAAAGAAAAAAGCTAACTTGACCGTCCACGCTGCTGACTGCTTGACAGAAGGCAGGCGGGTTTTCATCGTTGCGCAGGTCAATCGGCACGCGACACAGACAGAGCGGAATGGCGATCGACTGACCGTTGGATCCCATCTGGACAAGATTCACTGATTTTCGCCGTTCAACAGAAGAGTGTAAACATTCTTACTATCTGGTCCCCGTTCTCTGTTGAGTCATTAGCGGCTAAAAAGCGATCGGTTAATTCTAAACGCCGCCAGCCGCAGAAACAAACCGTCGTCGTTTTCGGTGTCCATGGAATCCTGGTCTTCTTCGCCGTCTTCAGTATCTGAAAACAACTGTCGTAACGCGCCCTTTTGCCGGCGGAAGCCTGTCCTATTTAACCCAGATTCCATCACAATCACAAATTATTATTCTTATGCTGTATTATACGACTGAACCTTGTAAAGTGATTGGATATATGAAAGGGCGGCTGCGCATTAGCAGTAAAGCAGCTTTGCAGGGGTGCTAGAGCATACACGGTCCGGAAAAATGGGTTGGATAAAAAGCCTAGTTTGTGCTCAAAGACAGCTAAAAATCCTGACTTACAGGTAATTTTAGTGTGCCAAGCAAATACAAAAAACTGGCCCAAAAATGGCTTCTTAGAAGAAATGGGCGGGTTGGGGTCTGCTGGTCCCAGTCGGAAGAGACAGACACAACCAATCTGGCTTGGCTTATTTTTGAGTGTGCGCAAGTTTGATAGAGCCGGTTTACGGTCACCCGCAGTTTAAAAAGTTCGCAGTAACGTTGCCCAATTCTAAGTTACACATACAACAGGGTATAGCTGCAATCACCCTTCTAGTGTTTGGACAAAAAATTTTACCTCCAATCATTTCGGCGTCTTGAGCATCATCATAAAAAGCTTCTCCATTCAAATCTGAGGGCTCGTCTTCCATTCGTTCTTGCGGCACAGCTAAAATAGTGATTATTTGTTACAGATTCCTATTACGGCACTTCGTTATTACAACAGGACCGAAGGTGGGTGCTTACAATGGTCGGTGGATTCTTGTAGCACCGTGGTAGCGCCGTCGCTGCTCGGTGCAGACTTTCGCGCACTCGGGCGCGGTGCGGGGGAGCCGGGGTTCATGTCGGAGGAGTCGACGGCCGGAGGAGACTGTCGACTGACTCGTTCGCGCAGAGAAGCTACCCGAGCGGCCACACTAGACGACTCCATCCGCTCTCGCATGCACGCTTCCTCCTAAACCCTCTCAATCACCTGTCAGTCTGGCCACCTGCGCAACCGCTCACTCCATCCCTTTCTAACATTAACAACACAACAAACAACAGCTTAATTAAAACTTAGATTAGCTAAGAGTTTTAATCAAAAACCACACCAGACGATAGTTATCCAAAATGTTGCACGGGACGGGAACCGGGACCAATCACTGCCCCCTTCTTTCTGAACCGCGCCGCAGCGTGCGGCGGCAAATTTAAACCACCCGCTGCTGCCTGCCACTTGGCTAATTGCGCGTGATCTTCAATCGATTCTTCCTCGCTTTGCTGCCCGTGCTCACACACTTTACAGTAAGTAGATTACACCTGAAATCCAAAAAAATCCTTTATCCTCTTAAATCAGTCCGAGTTTTTGCACTTTCTTTACCTTTTCTAATGGCCAAGCAATTTTTGCTTATCTAAAAAAGACTTATCGAGGACTTCATCAAAGAAGGCAAGTTCTACGTGTTTATGTAATCGCTAAACACTCGGAACACCAAACCCGTAGCCAATTGAAAAATGCCAAAAGGCAGTTGTCATCGTCGTCCGTTGTTTTGTTTCCTCCATCTTATTGATTGCCACGACTCGGGCACGAATCCAAACGCTGCTTAAACGGAGTGAGTCCAGCCAACACGCTATCGCTGCTATCGTCACCCAACCGTTGAAAGAAGTTGGTCGTAGTAGACCCCAGAACTGGCCGGCACAGTTGGTGTAGTGGTTTAAAGGCCGCATAGCCGCAGTGCGCGTGCGTACTCCTGCGCTCATGCACTCTGCGGGGCAAGTTTCTTGCCGCAAAGAGTTGGTCGTCGGCGCAAAGCTCCACCCAGGCCACCGAAAGCTGGTGACAGCGACAGGTAAAATGGGAACCGACTAGATCTGCCGTTGCACCGATACCGCTCCACAAAGCATGCCGCGTTGGAGAAGAAGATCTACGATGTCAGAAGCTGTCTGAGAAACCAACTATGCCAGGAGCCTCTGGCATATGGGGCACTGGCGGCCGTCGGGAGCTGTCAGCATCATGGCATCGACACGCCGGCCGTCCTCCTGGTGACCGGCGCCCAGCAGCACGGCTAGGAGTGGCTGGCAGTGAAAGAGGCAACGTCCGAGATAACGACTCACGGGGGTAGCGAAATGGACGACGAGTCTGATCGTAGGCCGTAAGGCCCCGCAAATCGGATCGGATCAGACCCCAGAACTGCTTCTTGGAGTCGGTCTCCTATAAAGTACCTTTTAATAATACATACAGAATTTTTTGAAGGCTTTGGTAGCGATCTTACACGAAAACCACGAACTGTCTGCATGGTCGCATTCAGAGCGGCGCTGTTCCTTCGAAGAAAGCAATTCAAAACTCAAAACTTTGCACTCGAAACCGATTTCTTAAAGTCCGGTCGAGAGCTGATCGCTCGTCTCTATAACCTAGAACAAGTCCATCTTTTACGTTGGTTTCTCGCTGATCACCAAACGTCACAACAGCGCTTACATAGGGTAGTGCAAGTGTTGCATTACCACACCAACGAACAGAAACAATCGAAATACGCTAACGGTGAAGTGAGCAGAAACAGAACAAAGAAAGGTGCAGCACAGGCCACACAGGCAGACCCCGTACAGGGCGGCAGTGAGGCAGCGGCAAAGCAAGGGATGGTTTAAAATTGCCGCCGCACGCTGCGGCGCGGTTCAGAAAAAAAGGGGCAGTGATTGGTCCCATGCCAAAATGTTCGCCTTTTTGGACGGGCGGGCACAAATCGTCTCCCCAAGAAGTTGGAAAGTTGAAAATGGAAAATATTGAACATGGAAAATGCTTCTCAACAATTTGGAAATTAGGAAAACATGCACAAGACCAACAAACGCAACATCACAAAAATTTAATTATCGGTAACGCCGGCAATTCGGTAACGTTCTCTCAACGTGAATGTGAATCCTCCTTCCGTTACACCATCTATAAAGAATGGTTTCAGGTTGTCACACCTAGTGTGATTTTCTCTTAGTACATACTGTAGTAATGGGCGGCGCACCAAGCCCGCATTTATCGTAGGTAGTGGTTGCGTTGTCTGGCCAGGAGTACTGGCCTAGTTTATGTTACTTACTCCTGTGGACCAGCGGTCTGGGCTGGTCTTTATCTGCAAATAAAACGGGGACCGTGCGTGGCTGTAAGAGGAACCTGCCGCTCAGCTAGAAGGGGTCAAGCGTGCGTCCGTCCAGCGCTACATGGTGCCCGGCTGCAGCAAAGCCATCTGATGTCGGCTCCCAAAGACCGTGGACAGAGGCCTACCAGCCGTACCGTTCAGCGCAGCGAAGAGTAAATTTGCTTTTACGTTTATTTGCTGTGCGCTCGAGTACTTGTTCATGTGTCAGTCAGTATGACTGAGCCGGCACCTGAGGGTGCTAATATGCAAGATCGGTTTACACGCGCAGTCTCCGTAGGCAGGCAGTAGATAAGGAGCGCGGCGCTCTCTCTGACGACCTTTTGCGTTGGTTGGCAGAACTGAAAGAACTTTTAGCCAAAATTACGTCAGCCGAAAATCCAGGCGACCATACTTTGCAGTATTTAGACCTAAAAGACCAGTTTCGTAAGGCCGACCAGCGCCTCCAGACTTTGCGAGTTGACATCGCACCCCTGACTGAGAGTTCAGCTATGGAAAAGCAGGACTTTGAAGAATTTAGTGCTAAAATTGCTAGCCAAATGCAAGAAGGGGCCGAGCAACTCGCAATAGTCCAGCAGCATGTCGAGGCGGCAGCGGCGCCGGTCGCTCCTGCGACGGCTTCTGAGCCAATTGTTTTAGGCGCCGCAGCCTCGGCCAGCACCACCACGGTAGCAGGCTCTTTGCCCCATTTCCCTCCGCCGGCAGTGGACCCTTCGGTCCTCGCTTTGATTAGCGCTTTGCAGGCTCAGTCTGCGCAGGCGGAGGAGCGACATGCTAGGGAGATGCGGGAGTCAGAGAGGCGCCACCAAGAGCAGTTGGCGCAGATTAGACTGACGCATGACACTGCTCTTGGCAAAGCGGATGAACGCTTGCGCGCTACCTTGAAGCATTTCGAAAAGACTGTAAAGGAACAGGCTGAAAACCAAAGTGAGCAAATACGTATGTATTCTGAGACCGTAGAGCAAATCTCGAATAGAGAAATTCGAGTAGTTTTGCCAAACAGTAGTGGCTCAGGGTCTAGTTTAGTCGGAACGTCGGCTCGAACGGTTGCTCAGAATACAGTACGATTGCCTAAGCTCAATCTCAAGCCGTTTACCGGAAACGTCTTTGAGTGGCGAGATTTTTGGATGGCCTATGAAGAGTCGATTCATAATAATGCGCAGTTGACCAGTTCTCAAAAATTTGCCTATCTCAGGTCGTTGCTTACAGGTCAGGCAGCGGGGGCAGTTGCGGGCTACCCAGCCACTGATCGAGGGTACGCAGAAGCGATAGATTTGCTAAAGCACCAGTACGGTAACGAAGACGATCTAATTACTGCTCATTACGCTGCCCTCGATCAGATGAAACCGTTTCCCGATACCTTTGAAGGCTTGCAACAGTTCTTCTTTGAGGCAGAAAAGCACGTCAGAGGGCTTACGGTACTAGGTCAAACAGTTGCCGGTGAACGCCATTTAGCAGAAACACTTACCAGAAAACTGCCTTTACGCTTGCTAAAAGAGTTTTCCTTGCAGGCGGTAAACCGGGCTGACCGTTTGACCTATCTGAGAGAATTTTTGAATGATCAGCTGAGAACGATGAAATTCGTTAGTCAATTTACGGCAGAAAAAAGTAGTCCCGGCCCCAAACCAAGCCCTGCCCTGAAGACCCTGGGTGGTTCTACTGCGCAGGCGCTAGTAGCGAGAACTTTTCAAAAGTGTGTCTTCTGTAAGGCATCTCATTATTCCGATCAGTGCACGGCCTACCCTGACGTAAAGACGCGCCAAGAACTTGTTCGGAATAATAAGATGTGCTTTCGTTGCTTGCGCACTGGCCATTCTGTCAAAACCTGTACAGTGGCCAAAAAGAAATGCTATCACTGCCCGGCGTCTAATCACAATAGAGCTTTGTGTCCGGCAAAGTTTGGCAGTAAACACGTAGAAGCCAAACCTAAAGGCGCAGGAGACAGGCCAAGGGAGACAAGTCGTTCCTTTTCTGCGGTTGAATCGTCGACCGACAGTGCGTACAAACCTCTTTTAGATTTTGCAACTGGTACTTCGGCAACCAAAGAATTGGCACAGGTGCCAGTTCTGACTATCTGCGAAAGTCAAAAGCAGGTGTTGTTGCTAACGGCCTTGGCTCCGATTTTTGATTTAGAGACCAAAAAACAGCTAACCGCACGATTGCTTTTGGATTCTGGCAGTCAAAAAACGTTCCTACGCGCAACGACTAGAAATAGTTTGGCTCTGGCATCGACGGGTCGAGACGAATTTTCAGTGGCAGGTTTCGCTCAAAAACCTAGAAACTGTGTCGCCGATAAGGTTCGGTTTGGATTACAGTTGAAAGATGGCTCTAGTTTAGCAGTAGTAGCAACCGTTTGTAGCGAAATTACTCAGCCAATAACTCGGCGACCCTTCGATGCGCATATAGAGTCTCAGTTGCGTGGCTACGATTTAGCCGATCCGATTGTAGGACAGCCAGAACCTGCTGCAATAGACATTTTGCTAGGAGGTGACTACTTCTTCGAGGTAGTGCAGATGAAACCGCTCATAAGAATTAGTCACTCTCTGTTTCTGCTGAGCACTTCTCTGGGGTACGTGCCAGCAGGTGCAATCGAACTCGGATCTAGTAGAAGCGAGCCTGTAAACTCTTTACTTTTAGTTTCTCGCAAACAGGTCAACAAGCCTCCGGAAGCTGATTTGGAGCGACTTTGGGCCTTGGATTCCATCGGAATCAAAGAGCCAGAGGAGAAACCGGAGAACGAGTGGGTTCAGGAGCAATTCAATCAAACGGTTCGGTTTGACAGTGAGGAGGGGCGCTACCAAGTCTCCTACCCATTCCGTTTCCGTGAGTTGAACCTACCCGATAATTACTATGTCGCTCTGAATCGGCTTCGAGGTTTGTTGACAAGGTTGCAGCGCTCGCCCGAACTTCTTCAACAATACAATAAGATTTTTCAAGACTACCTCGAGCTCGGTATTATTGAAGAAGTTCGGATCGATGACAGTAGCTTTCCTGGCGACGCTAATGTACACTATGTACCACACCACTGTGTGGTTAAACCGTCTAGTAGCACGACTAAAATTCGAATAGTGTACGACGCCAGCTGCCGAGCTTCCAGAGACACGCAAAGCCTTAACGATACGCTGTATTGCGGGCCGGTTGGAGTCGAAGATCTCACCGGTCTGCTTTTGCGGTTTCGTTTGGGTCAGGTCGCAATTCTGAGCGACATTGAAAAAGCGTTTCTTCAGCTGTCTGTCAACCCAAAGCAACGCGACTTTGTTAGAGTTATTTGGACAAAAAATTTAGACAACCCCAGTCTGGACAAAAATAACCTGAGAGTCTTCCGGTTTAAGCGCGTGAGCTTTGGGCTGGTTTGCAGTCCATTTTTGCTAAGTGCCACCATACGCCATCACCTAAAACGTGCCGATTTAGCCTGTGCTAGTTCAAAGATTTTGGCTGACAATATGTACGTAGACAATTTAGTGGTTAGTGTGCCAGACTCGCAAAAAGCGCAAGAAGTGTACTGTCACGCCAAAAAACTGTTCGCACTGGCTGGCATGAATTTACGTGACTGGTTGTCAAATGATCCAGCGTTTTTACAGAGTATCCCAGAAGCTGATCGCTCAGCCGACAGAGTCACTAAATTGCTAGGAATGCGTTGGCACTTAGCTACGGACAGTTTGGAGATCGTGAATTCTGCCGATCTGACAGACAGCCTAATCACTAAAAGAAAACTAGCCTCTCTAGTTTCTTCGGTATTCGACCCGCTTGGTTTAGTCTGCCCGCTGGTGACTCCTGCGAAGCTACTTTTGCAGTCTCTCTGGCAGACTAAGCTAGGTTGGGATGAAACACCTGGTACTGATACCTTTCCTGTACAGGTAAACCGAGCGTTACTTCCACTTGCACAGCTGGCAAAGCTACGACTTCCACGAGTTACTGGCCCTGTAGTTTCGGAAGATACGGTACAATTACACTGTTTCACAGACGCTTCTGTCAAGTCATATTGTGCCGTTATCTATTTACGTGTCCAAAAACCCGAAACGGTAACCGTTGATTTGATTTTTGCCAAAAATAGACTAGCTCCGGTCAAAAAACTCACCTTACCCAGGCTAGAACTTATGGGAGTCGTGCTGGGCGTCAGGACGCTCAGATTTGTGGCCAAGCAGCTACGAATACCCGTGCAAGAGCAGTACGTATGGTGCGACTCTGAATGCGTGCTAAGTTGGGTGCGCTCAGATCGCGTTCTGCCCAGATGGGTTAGAAACCGGGTGGAGGAAGTAACGCAATCAACAGCAGTCAATTTTCGGTCGGTGCCGGGGAAGAACAACCCGGCTGACATCCCCACAAAACCCGAGAACTACTCGCACATCTCGGAGAACCACTTGTGGTGGAAAGGACCAGCGTGGTTGGCACTGGAGCCCACAGAGTGGCCGGTCAACTCGCGGTTTTCAGATGTCGAGACGCCCACAGAACCCTATGTTGAGTCAGAATTGGTACCAGAAGCACTTAGAATTTTTGCTGTTGTCCAGTCAAAATCAATCGATCTCGATTTAGAACGCTTCTCAAGTGCTACTATACTGTTTAGAGTGACAGGTTGGGTTCTAAGGGCGATTCGAATCTGGAAGACCTACTGTAGAAAGCGCATCACAAGAAGTGTGAGCCGACGCATCGGCCGTTTAGAACCTCTTTCTGTGACTGAAATTGCGCAGGCACAAGAGATCTGGGTGAAACAAGCTCAATCAGACGCTTTCAGGAACGAAATTGAGGCACTTGCGCAAAGTTCAGACAAAAAGCCTAGTCTAGTACGTCAGCTCGGGCTGTACCTAGATGAGCAATTGGTGTTGCGTTGTAGAGGGCGATTGGGCTATGCAGATTTACAGTATAATGCCAAAGTCCCAGCGCTTCTGCCAAAAAAGCATCCCCTAACAAAGCTTTTGATCAAAACTGCACACCAAAACTTGGTACATGCCGGCCCAAATCTAGTACTTGCCCAACTTCGTGCTCAGTTTTGGATTCCTCAGGGTAAACTAACGGTGACCTCAGTTTTGAAGGACTGTCGAACTTGCCGTAGGCAAGGGGGAGGGCCATTTCAGACCCCTCAGTATCCCCCTCTACCTCAATTTCGTGTTACTCGGCAGCCTCCCTTTCAAACTGTGGGAATCGACTATATGGGCCCGTTGTTTGTAAGCACTGCCACAGGTAAGAGAAAAGTGTGGGTGGCCTTGTGGACATGTGCTGTGGTGCGCGCTGTACACCTAGAACTTGTCCTTGACTGCACAACCGATGAATTTTTAGCAGCCTTCAAGCGGTTCGTCGGTCGACGAGGACTACCTAAGTTCATTCTCTCCGATAACGCAACGCAATTCAAACTAGCAGATGCTTCCTTGTACTTTCTTTGGAACGGCAAAACACTAAAAAGCAGCAAAATTAGACCCTATTTGGCTAGTCAGGGAATTGCTTGGAAGTATATGCCCGCGTTGGCCCCCTGGATGGGGGGCTTCTACGAGAGATTGATACAGTCTGTAAAAAACGCGCTAAAAGAGTTTTAGGCAATCGGCTTGTCACGGTTCAGGAATTGCAAACTCTGTTAGCCGAGGTGGAGGGAGTTCTGAACAACCGCCCACTCGCTTCTGTCGACAGCTCCCTTGACCAAGTTTTGACGCCAAATCACCTGCTAGGCGTACAGCCAGGAGCCCTCCCAGTTTTGGAAAGTGACCAGGAGGATCCAGATTATTTACCGCCTAAGCAAAAAGGGGCTCAGAGGTTTTTAGACTATTGGCGCACCTCTCAAAAAGCCTTAAATTACTTTTGGCAAATTTGGCGCACGCAGTACTTAGCCAATTTGAGAGAGACGCATTCCAGAAATGCAGCGAAATTGCAGCGAGGGGCTAGCCACTTAGAACCGGTAGTGGGTACAGTCGTATTGCTAAAAGAGAACACCCCCCGGGGACAGTGGAGCTTGGCCCAAATCACTCGCTTAGTGACCGGTACCGACGGCGTATGTAGAGCAGCATACGTAAAGACGCCAAGCGGCAAAGAGCTGCTACGGCCGGTCAAACTGCTGGTGCCCCTAGAGGGCCCGGCAGAATAATGCAGTGTGTACATTCGTATGTTTTAGGCCGTACTCTCCGTCGTCGCCGATCTTGATCACGATTGACGGTGTTCAGTAGGACGGAGGTACGGGCCAGCACACACCCACTGCCAAGACTGCTCCGGCCGTTCCGAAACCGCCGCCCAAGGCCGAACAAGAGTCGGTTGCCAGTCTACTGTGGTGTTGGGGTTTGGGTACCGCCCGGAATGGGTACCCCTTGTTCTGCTCTGTTTTTTATATATTGTGTATCTCTCGGCTCTAGTGGTTGGGGTTTGGGTACCGCCCGGAATGGGTACCCCTTGTTCTGCTCTTTCTCTTTGTAGTTGTGTCTCTCTCTAGGGGTCAGCCCACCGCCCAAAATGGGTGGGCCTTGTTCTTGTTTGCTTTTTGTTTAGTTGTTCGTACTTGGTGTGCCCCCCGGAGTGTCACACCTAGTGTGATTTTCTCTTAGTACATACTGTAGTAATGGGCGGCGCACCAAGCCCGCATTTATCGTAGGTAGTGGTTGCGTTGTCTGGCCAGGAGTACTGGCCTAGTTTATGTTACTTACTCCTGTGGACCAGCGGTCTGGGCTGGTCTTTATCTGCAAATAAAACGGGGACCGTGCGTGGCTGTAAGAGGAACCTGCCGCTCGCTCAGCTAGAAGGGGTCAAGCGTGCGTCCGTCCAGCGCTACACAGGTCGACGTGGTTTTGTATCTGTGGTATGCATGCACGTATTTGTTTCGTAAACTCTACTTGCAGGCTGATATATAGCACTGGTGTTTTCTCTTTTCTTCTTTTTTCTATTAAAGTGTTTTCTTTTTTTGGTCAACACTGTGACTACGTACTGACCGCTGCCTGCAATTTGGAAATCGACTTCTGAGATCTATGCTCAAACAAAAATAACCCGATTTACGGTCAAAAACCCGACTCCGAATTTATGTTAGCTTAGATTTAGGTTTGTTGTCAGGCCACCGAAAGGCAGTGATGACAAGTAGATAAATGGGTAGCAGCAGCGTGGGATGGTAAGACAAAGGGAGTCTGTGCGCAAGGCCACAGAATACGAGTTCTTCAGCTTTAGCTTGCCAGGGTTGGACGTGCACGAAGTAAGATTTTACATAATTCGACTTATTGAATGAAACAATTTTGCGACAAGCAATCGAGCAATATCCAGCATGGGCTGTAGCGCTCATTTTCTTCATTTTGCCCTCAGTGCTGCTTATTTCCCTTCTCTTATGGTGTAACTTGCGATTTTCCAACTTTCCTACTTTCGAGGAGGCGATTTGTGACATTGGAAAATCCGCAACACTTGGTGTACCACTGTGTACCACAGCTTACCGCACGTTATCACCGTTTCTGTTTTTCTGGGGAGGCGATTTGTTTACGCGCCCTTTTTGGACGGGCAGACTCGAATTGCAAATTTTGAACACAGAATTTTGTAGCTGGTATCAAATGACTGCTGACGATCTATTGATTATTATTTCACACATCAACATCTAATTACTTCATGCTATATTCAGTTTTACTTCTGCGTTTGGTCTCGAAAGTTTCCTCCAAACAGTTCGCACCCAAATTGTAAATCTTTAACAAATATGACCGAATGCGGTATTAAACAACTGATTTATGACTTCTAGATTATTGTTTTACACGCTAACACACCAGAGCACATTCACAAACAACCAATTAGCGTGCTACCTCAGATATATTACGCGCTCTTCTCGGCATGTTGCCTAACACTTAATCGATTAGCGGCCGATTATACCGGAACCCCACTCAGAAAACTTGCTATAAAATTCATACGCATAGACGACGTACATTTGTGCCCAAGGCCAGATCGGTAGACCATTACCTTAGCTACAGAATAAGCACAGTTAGAAATATTTTTGATCGAAACTCAGGGACTGTGGTCCGTTTCAAACAAACGATTATTATCACAATGAAAGAAATAAAAAGAGATGTGGGTAGCTATGACAATTTGCTATCGATTAAACATAAACATAAGAATTTTCGTCTAAAACATGGACTGTGGCTCTTCTTAAACGAAAAATTGGAAAAATATTGTCTACACCGAAACACTAATCTGCACCATGCGTACTCATGCCATCTTGATAGCTGATGGTGCGTCGTTGGTATCTCCTGATCACAGTCGCGCGTTATTCAGGCGGTCTGTACCAAAGTCGTCCAAATGCAATTTTAGCTTGTTTTGGTTTCTGTAATGCTATGAAATGAAACAAAGTTTTCTATATGCATATACGAATGACCTGACGCCGAAAACCAAACATTCGGATGAACTATTAGAGCACAACTAGTCGATCCGATTTTCCGATCCGATTTTGCGGGGGGGCCTTACGGCCTGCGATCAGACTCGAGGTCCATTCCGCTACCCCCGTGGTTTCGTCATCTCGGACGTTTCCCTTCTATCACTGCCAGCCACTCTAGCCATGCTGTTGGGCGTCAGGGGCCGGATAAATAGACATAGAACATAGCACGTGCTAGGTGGGTAGCACATGCTAGGGGTAGCAGGTGCTAGATCTAGACTGATCTAGGTAGCACGATCTAACCCTTATTAATAGAAAGTGCTAGATCTAGCACGTTCTATGTAGCACATGCTAGGTAGACTGACTTAGATTTCTTTGCATTTGCTTCTGAAAATTATCAGAAAACCGGCAGAAAAGACAGTGGAAGAGCCATTTTAACCCTCGAATTGGAAAGCGACTCATTACTACTTGAAATTTGACTATGATGTTTACACCAAAACCTACTGGGCTTTTCGTAAAAACTCTTGGGCTAGTTTTAGGTTTTGGAACTTTTTGGACCTCCATTTTGAAACCGAAAATTAGTCAATCAATATGCATATTTATGGGATGTTTATTTTCCCGCCCTTTTCGTTTTCAGTCTAATGGCAAAAGCAATAGAACTGAGTAAATTCAATCGTTCAATGGTTTTTGTCAATGAATGTGATGGTACAAATACAATTGCATTTTGCCTTCCCTGCTTCAAACTTTCACTCAATTTTTGATGTCTATTCTGTCTTTTGTATCTTTTTGCTTGTTTTCATTCATTTTACATACCAAAACTTCTAAGCGGGCTTATTTTCGGAATAACCCGGTATCTATCGTTTATGGTTTCAAGTGCAACTTTAAAGAATTGGGCCACCACCAAAATTAAAAAGTCAGAGGTTTGCGTATACTGTGCAGCACTTCGGCTGAGGGGGGTAGAATTTTCATTTCCTGAGGGATAGGAGTGCCTGAGGGGGGCTGAGGGGGTGGTAATCCAAAAAGTCCGATTTTTGCCTAAATTCAAGGTTTTTTGGCTTAGTTTTTCATTAAAAAAGTTAAAATAAGCTATTCTGAGCTAGTTTACACCTGATCCAGGCCTATTTTTATCATAATTTTCTATACAAAATTCTTTCAAAAATTACTTAGGGGTAGCGGCCGGCTGAGAGGGTAGGTCGGAGTCCGGGGGGTCAACCCCGCCCTCAGCCCCCTTTGCACATGTCTGCTCTCCAGGCTTTGGCATTTATCGCTAGTATTCTCTTTATGCCTTCCCGATGGAATAGGGATGTACCAGCAGCAATGCAAGCCAATTATTCTGGGCATTCGTACGTACAGTATACTAGATACTTCTGATTCGTATCTGGTCAATGGACTGGATAGAAAACGAAAGTTAGGTAGTTCTGTAGAAAATAACTGTCAACAGGTTTGGTCCAACGTTTTGTTAGTCTATCAGCTAAAGCTCACCATCTCCAATTTGAAGAGCTGGTAGCTTATCAATCCTGCCGAAGCTGACAGAGTGAATTTCGTTCACAGTTGATTTATATGTTGCCGGCACATTTTTCGCAAGCTGAGTTAAAGATTCAGCCACTAACAAGTGGTGGAAGGATGGAAAAAAGCCCTGGAAAGTTGAGTCTAGGGGTCGGTTAGACTGCTCTCGATCAGTCTAGGCAAATCCCTAGCACGTGCTAGGTAGATTGTGCTAGGTAGCACGTGCTACGTTTTTTATTAATACCACTTAGCACGTGCTAGGGTCTCTCGATCGTTCTACCTAGCTTGTGCTAGGGGTAGCACGTGCTAGTTCTATGTCTATTAATCCGGCCCCTGGTACTTAAGAAAGTCCCTGGCGCGTTGACGTCATGGTGATGTCGGCTCCCAACGTCCGCTAGGTCCGCCCCTGGTGTGAGAGAGGCCCCCCGGCCTGGTCGGTTTCCGTGGACAACTCCTGACGTCATTGATCTTTCTCCAACGTTGGCATGCTGTAGGAGCGGCTTCGGTGCAATGGCAGATCCAGTTGGTTCCCATTTTATCTACTTGCTGTAACCAGCTTTCGGTGGCCTGGGTGGAGCTTTATGCCGACGACCAACTCTTTGCAGCAAGAAACTTGCCACGCCGAGAGGATGAACCACTAAAACCGCTAGGGATGCAGGGGCCGCCGTGACTCAGAGGCAGCAAGCTACCCACTGAGCCAACGACGCGGCGCACAACTAGTCTTAATGTAACAAAACAGACAAACACAAACGTGAGATTTTCTGTTACTTTGTATTGTATCGGTTCCCCAAAAAAGGTCAGGGGTGACTTCCGAAAGGATTTACAGCAAAACAACGTTACCGACCAACTTAAGACAGTAAGTGCCGCGAGGAGACGTCTACCCGCGCCTACTTCATTCCTGCCGGAGGAGGAGACGCCTGCATCGGCTGTACGTGTGGCAGTGCCGGTCTTTCTTCTACGACCTGCCTACACACGCTACCGCCAAATCGTGTCTACTCGTGCCTGCCGGAGGTGGAATCGCGCATCTCGGAGGTGGAAATCGCGCATCTCGGAGGTGGAAATCGCGCATCTCGGAGGTGGAAATCGCGCATCTCGGAGGTGGAAATCGTGCATCTCGGAGGTGGAACCGTGCATCTCGGAGGCGGAATCGTGCACCCCAGAGGAGGAATCGCGCATCTCCAGGCTGGAACTAAGTTCCCAGTCATTCACTGCCGATGGCACAACCCGGACCTAGCAAACTACACCTGCCACCACCAGACCGCTACTGGGCACGATCGGGCGAGTCGCCTGAATTGTCATGGCCGTTGTGGGAACGATTGTTCACCGATTTCCTCGAAGGAATCGATGAAACCCGACCGGCCGACGGCAAACTCAGCGATCAGGAAAAACGGAAGTTTCTGAGGTCCTACATTGGGGCCGCCGCACTCTCGCAATTCTCCAGCCAGAGGGAATTCGCTAACAACCAGACTACCTACATGGAGTTCCTGGGAGCGGCGAGGCGGATTTTCCACCGCCCAACCAATGCAGTGAGGGCTCACTTCGATTTCCTGCAGAGGACTCAACATTCCGGTGAGCCAGTCGCTGACTATTTGCGGGAGCTACGCCTGCTGATACAACAATGCAGCTTCCCAGTCACAGACGGCGTCATCACGGAGGGAGACCTGACAGAATACCTGTTGGCCATTCAGTTGGTCAAAGGACTGAGTTGCCGGGATACGCAGGAGAAGTTGCTAAGCCAGAGGGACGTCAACCTGGAGAGATTCGCGGAAGTCGCGCAGGCAGATGAGACGGCGCGCCAGGATGCTGCCAAATTGACAGGCAGTCGACCTGCGCAGATCGGTGCAGCCAGTCAGGGAAGGAATCAGCGTGGAGGATGGAGAGGACAGAGAGGAGGCAGAGGACGCCCCTACCAGCCCGCCGCCGCGCCCAGAGGGAATTCCAACCCATCTGCCGGGAGGAAGTCAAATGCAGCCGATGCCTGCACAGCTTGTGGCAGACATGGCCACAGAGCTAACGCCGAATCGTGCCAAGCGAAGGGACAGGAGTGCCACAAATGCAAAAAAGTGGGCCACTTCGCTAAGATGTGCCGGTCAGGAGGATCCAGCAACAAAAACCGGGCCATTCGAGTGAGGGACATCACCAATGGCAGAGGAGCCTCTATTCGTGGTCTACACCAACCAGTGCAATGTCAGGTGCTGATCACACCTGATAAGGACCAGAAGGGTAGTACGCTGCGGATGTTGGTGGACACGGGCTCAGACGTTACTGGAATCAAGGAATCCGAGTGGCGTAAGTGCTTTGGACGGACCGCAGTCAAGCCAGCCGGGAGACTCGAGAATTTCGACAACTCTACTATCGCTACCCGAGGGCAATTCAGGGCGCAGTTATCGTTACAAGGACGGTCGGTGACAGTGCCAGTGTATGTGTTTAAGAACACATGTAATAACACACTGGGCATGGATGCGCTGCGTGCACTGGGAGGAGTGCAAATCGACGTGGATTCGAACAGCACCACTATCAAGGAGGACCCCAGATGCGCAACTGTGCGGAAACCTGACCCGGGAGCAGCCAGCCGAGTGAGGAAGGAACAGCAGACGCCCAGTACGCTTCAAAATTCGCAGCCAGACGCGCTGGAAACCTGGAGGACGGCCGGACTGCTGCCACTGCTGGAGGAGCTGTCTAACCTGACGAAAAAGGAGGTCGGCACCTACCCAGACTTCAAACACCGAATTCGGCTCAAACCAGGCGCAAAGGCGCCACCCAGACAGCCTGTGAGATCGATCCCAGTGCGCTTTGAGGAGAGAGCCAAAGAAGCCGTCGAGCTGATGGAACGCCAAGGCATCTGGGAGAAAGTTGAGCATGCCGATCGAGTACACGGCATGGTCGTTGTCGAGAAACCGGACGACCCCAGCTCGGTCCGGATAACAAGCGACCTGAGTCCACTCAACAAGGACATCGATCCAGTGCTGTACCCGCTGCCAAACATCCAGGATTTGCTGTATAACAGACTCAGTCAGGCGGAGGTCTTCAGCAAAATCGATCTGCTGAAGGGATACTTCAACGCAGAACTGGATGAGGACAGCCAGCTGCTCACAACGACTGCCACCCCATGGGGGTACTACGCTTACAAGAAACTCCCAATGGGACTGAGGGACAGTGCAGCAGTGTTCCAGAAACTGGTACACGAAACGCTGGAAGGTGTGCCAGGGTGTCAGCCATACATCGACGACATTTTGGTGTATGGAGCGAATCGAAAGGAGCACGATGACAGCCTGAAACGGGTGCTACAACGCTTAAACGAGAAGAATCTTCGCCTCAACCTAAGGAAGTGCGTCGTTGCTCAACCGTCAGTGAAGTTCTTGGGCCATGTGATCTGCAAAGGATGTGTCAGGCCAGATCCCGACAAACTGGAGAGTCTGAGGCAGCTGACACCACCCAAAAACGTCAAGGACGTGCAGAGTTTCCTAGGAGCCGTCAACTACTTAAGCAAGTTTGTACCCTCACTGTGCGACAAGCTGGAGCCAATTCGAGCACTCACACGGGCTAACACGAAGTTCGTGTGGGGTCGGGAGACTCAGGAGGCGTTCGAACGAGTGAAACAGTTGCTTGGCGGACCGAAGGGGCTGCGCCTTAAGATGTTTGATCCCTTAAAGCAGACCTTTGTCACTACCGACGCATCCGGTTATGGCATTGGTGGGATGCTGTCTCAGGTGCATCACGGCCAGGAATTCCCAGTCGCGTTTGGACACCATACTCTGGACGCCACCAAGCGAAAGTGGGACACCACCGAAAAGGAGGCCTATGCGGCGATGTTTTTCTGCGAGTATTGGGAGAAATACTTGCTGGGCAGACACTTCACGCTTCGAACTGACCACCAAGCGCTACAAGCACTGCTACATCGACAAACCAACCAAAGAAAATCGCAGAAGTTCGAACGTTGGGTGCACAGACTCAACGTATTCGATTATGATGTGCAGTACGTGCCCGGTGACAACAATCACATGGCAGATGTCTTGTCGCGCCTGCAGACCGATTCTGCACCGAGTGGAGTGATTCGTTGCGTCAAAGAGTTGGGATTCTCAGCCGGAAGAATCGCCAAAGCTCTGAGGAACGACCCAGTGCTGAGCAAAGTTAAGCAGTATTGCCTGGAGGGTTGGCCAAACCGAGCCAAACTGCCCGGCCAATTTTGCAACTTGCCTTATCCCAGGATGAAGGACGAGTTTTCGGTGGAGGACAAAACAGGACTGGTGTTGCGAAACAACAGCCAGATCGTTGTTCCAGATCCACTCCGAAGAGAACTACTCAGCAAGGCCCACGAGGGACACCCAGGGATTGTTCGCTACAAACGCAAGCTCAGAGAAAGCTACTGGTGGCCGGGGATGGCTACAGAGAGCGAGGAGTTTGTACGCCATTGCAGTGCCTGCCTGGATTCCGCCAAGTCGCAGCCTAAGGTGCCCACACGAGGAGAGCACCTCTATACACCGGAAAAACCATGGGTAGAACTGTCCATGGACATCACAGGTCCGTTTGAGACAGCCCCAGCCCACAAGAAGTGCGTAGTGGTGCTGCTGGACAACTACTCCAAGTATCCGGAAATCCTCTGCACCACTGACACGTCATCTAAGAAGATAATCCAGTGGTTGAAGCAGGTGTTTGCTAGGTATGGCAATCCTGCTAGGATTCTCACGGACAATGGACCACAGTTCGTCAGCCTGGAGTTTGAGGAATTCCTACAGGAGAGGGACATTTTCCACCAGAAAGCTCCAGTCTACACACCACAGCAGAACGCATTCGTGGAAGTGTTCAACCGGTACCTAAAACACCATATCCAAACCTTCACCAACACTCAGGAGTGGGAAGAAGGACTGACGCAAATTCTGTGCCATTACCGAGCTACAGCTCAGGAGGGTGAGCGTGAGAGCCCCGCGGAAAAGCTGTTTGGACGCCGGCCGCGCCTCGCCTTTGAAGTTTGCCGTCAGTCGCGCCCCAAAAAAGAGGAGAGGGAGGAGGATTTGGAAAGCGCTCGAAAAACGGTTGCTAACAAAACAAATTCGAGCAGGAACACCCAAGAAGGAGTCAAAAAGGAACCACCCTGGCGGCAGATGTACTACAAGGGACAACGCGTTCGGGTTAAGAGGAGCCACACCCCTAAAGGACAGTCGCCTTGGTCCCGGAAGTGCTACACAGTGACGGCCGTGTTGGGCAGATACAACTACAGATTGTCAGACGGTCAGCTGTGGAACGCCAGGAATATGCAGCGTGTGCCGGACCACCCAGCTAACCCCGAATTAGTGGAGATCGAGACCGGCCAGAGAGAGGTCGAAAACGAGCGCCAGCCAGCAGAGCGCCGCTACCCTCTCCGAGAACGAAGACCAGTAGATCGCTATGGGGACTGGGACTACAGCTAGAAGAAGACGGCGCTTTTAAGAAGAAAAGGTGTTGATATGTTGGTGCATGTACATATCTAAGTCTTGCTGTACGTACATGTCTGTACGTACATGTCTAGGTCGGCGCGCTGTTGTAGTGTATTGCTGTTGTCTCGGCCGCTGAGCCAATATCGATTGCTCTTGGCTCAGACACACACCCGGCTGCAGAGGTGTGTGTGTGTTTTGGCGCGGCCGAATGGCAAGGCCTGGTGCTGTGTTTAAATTCAATCACTTTCCTCTCCGCGCGCACCTGCCTTGCGGTTCGGTCTGTCTGCGTCTCTAGGACAAGTGTGTTGTGTGGCCAACCTTTTGCTGTTTAGTTGGCGGTTAACGATTCTTGTGTGCCCTGGCATAAAAGGATCTTGTTGCTGCGCCGACTACCACACCGCGACACGTAGTGCGACAGGAAGTGCGACAAGGACCTGACAGCCGAGGAAGAAACAACACAAGAAGAGTGAAGACAAAACAACAAACGGAACACATTCGCGAGTCAGTTGGTTCTGTCGTGCTATCGGTGGAGGACGGAGACTGTTAACATGCATTTTGCGAGAAAGTCAACTTAGCTATAAGGGAAGGTGTTTAAGCAACTTTTTTTCGCGGATCCGGCTGGTAGCCAAACATGTTAAAATAGATGTCAAACGAACACCAACGGTGCATGTTCGAACACCAGCGACCCCCTAGAACCGGAGCTGTACCCCTCCAAAGTTGGGTCGGTAGCCCCTTTTCGGCCATTTTCTCGACATTTACTCAAACGATCACCATTCACTCGTTTCTCAAGAGTCAGAACAGGCGTGCACATGGTTGGATAGCCCTGACAGTTGCCTTTCAGAAGCTGCACACAGCGCTTCCGGAACGTACCCGGTTAGCGAGATATTCTCCGAGAACTACGAAATTTAGCGAAATTCTGACTCGATTTTTTCCCGAAAAATCGCTGTAACTTCTGCCATATATGCGGGGTCAAGCTGATTTTTGCTAAAAAGATAAAACGCAAAATGCCAAACAAAATTAACCTATTTCGGAGGCAAGTTGTTGGGGTCAGGGGGGGGGTGTTTTGCAATTTGAAGCCAGTCCAAAAATATTTTTTGCTCAGAATAAAAAACAAACACACAATTATGGTGCAGTTTTACCCGCTGATTACGAATATGAACTCGGTTTGGCTGGATTCCTTTTGGTTCGGGAGAAATTTGCATCCAAATCTTCGAGTGGCTGTATTTCTAAAGTGGCACTGCTCATTAGCATGAGCAAGAAGCATGCTAGAAAGCAGTTTTTCTTATGTAGTTTTTGATGCTGATTCTGAAGATAATCATGTTTTTTATCTACGTTGAGCAGTTCTGAAGATATGGGCATTTTGAGAATTTGCGAACAAAACCGTTGCAGTTGGAATGCAATGGTGGTTTGAAATGTTACTCAATTCTGTCATATGCTAGATACGGAGCCATGGAATTAGCATCACCTAATACAGTTTTTGCCGCTGATTATGAAAATTACCTCTATTTTTGAATCGGACGGCTTCTGAGTGAGTTACTTAGGCCTGGTGCCCTGTCATCCACATTGTAAGAAATTTATCAAACAGGTGCGTGAAATAACAACTGTTATATGCAGTTTTCTTCGCTGATTCAGAATATGACCTTATTTTTGCGCTACAATGACCTGGTCAGGAGTTATAGACCCCTAAAGTTACATCAATGTCCATGCTTTCAGGAGTGGTAATCTGGAAATAGATAGTCTGTGCTTTGGCACTTGTGAAGTGAATTATCTATCAGAAAATAGTGTATCCGAACTATTTTCGACCGCTGATTTATAAAATGACCTTACTTCTGCTCTACAAGCCTCTCATTTTCAGGTTCTGTCATATTCTTGTGAAAGAAGTGCAGAAAGTTGTATCTTAAAATCAATAGCTTGTAGAGCAGAAGTAAGGTCATTTTTGAAACCAGCGGTTCAAAATAGGTCGGATACACTATTTTTGATAGATAATTCGCTTCACAAGTGCCAAAGCGCAGACTATCTATTTCCAGATTACCACTCCTGAAAGCATGGATATTGAAGTAACTTTAGAGGTCTATAACTCGTGACAAGGTCATTGTAGCGCAAAAATAAGGTCATATTCTGAATTAGCGAAGAAAACTGCATATAACAGTTGCTATTTCACGCACCTGTTTGATAAATTTCTTATAATGTGGATGACAGGGCACCAGGCCTAAGTAACTCACTCAGAAGCCGTCCGATTGAAAAATAGAGGTAATTTTCATAATCAGCGGCAAAAAGTGCATTAGGTGATGCTAATTCCATGGCTCCGTATCTAGCATATGACAGAATTGAGTAACATTTCAAACCACCATTGCATACCAACTGCAACGGTTTTGTTCGCAAATTCTCAAAATGCCCATATCTTCAGAACTGCTCAACGTAGATAAAAAATATGATTATCTTCAGAATCAGCATAAAAAACTACATAAGAAAAACTGCTTTCTAGCATGGTTCTTGCTCATGCTAATGAGCAGTGCCACTTTAGAAATACAGCCACTCGAAGATTTGGATGCAAATTTCTCCCGAACCAAAAGGAATCCAGCCAAACCGAGTTCATATTCGTAATCAGCGGGTAAAACTGCACCAGAATTGTGTGTTTGTGTTTTATTCTGAGCAAAAAAATATTTTTGGACTGGCTTCAAATTGCAAAACACCCCCCCCTGACCCCAACAACTTGCCTCCGAAATAGGTTAATTTTGTTTGGCATTTTGCGTTTTATCTTTTTAGCAAAAATCAGCTTGACCCCGCATATATGGCAGAAGTTACAGCGATTTTTCGGGAAAAAATCGAGTCAGAATTTCGCTAAATTTCGTAGTTCTCGGAGAATATCTCGCTAACCGGGTATGTTCCGGAAGCGCTGTGTGCAGCTTCTGAAAGGCAACTGTCAGGGCTATCCAACCATGTGCACGCCTGTTCTGACTCTTGAGAAACGAGTGAATGGTGATCGTTTGAGTACATGTCGAGAAAATGGCCGAAAAGGGGTTACCGACCCAACTTTGGAGGGGTACAGCTCCGGTTCTAGGGGGTCGCTGGTGTTCGAACATGCACCGTTGGTGTTCGTTTGACATCTATTTTAACATATTTGGATGCCAGCCGGATCCGCGAAAAAAAGTTGCTTGAACATCCTAAGTTGACTTTCTCGCAAAATGCATGTTAAGCGCAATTAGCATCTGATGGCGTCTATAGCATAACATACAGTAAAAAGCTGTGAGAAACATATGAAGAAGAAGTTTATTGTTAGCAAATGAAATATACGTCTAACCGGACTGCAACACAGAGTGGGCTGGGCCGCTAAACAGCTACCAATGCCCCACCCTTCAACATTGACAACACAACATATACCTTTAACATTGAAGTATACACACAGAAACAGAACAAGCGACAATGGTGACAAAGAACGCATGAACAGCTACGTTTGTGACTCTGATGCCCAACAAACACGAAATTGCGTCAGCCAGATCTCTTTCCGAGAGAATTTCCCTCGCTTCGTATTGATAGATTAGCTGCGTTATTTCTTTTTGTTCCTAAAGAACGACGAATTCCGTCTTTGGACGACCACGGCCACGAAGTCTGAAAAGCACGTCTGCGCTGCCAGAAGAATCAGTCAGGAATTCCAAAATTAAACGGAATTTTTGTTTTTTAGACGGTTTAGACGGTGCGAGACCGTACAAGCGGTCGCAAAATGAATCTAACGGGCCAGCTAATTTTGTTCGATTTGCTAAATAAATCTACTGGCTGCTAAATAGTGCAAAATATTGATCGGGAGATCACCGGGCCGCACTTTAGTGAGGTGATTTGTGCCGATTTCTATATTTTTTGCGTTCGTTCGTTTAGTGGATGATGGAGGTTGCCGCAGATCCACTGTGCTAAACATTTCTACCTCTACGATTAAGTAAGCTCAAACAAGCCAAGAATGAGTGAGCAGTCTGATGGATTCGATCCAGTAGCAGTTTGGCGTGACAAAGCTGTTGCTGCTGCGGCGGAGGAGAAGCTATCATCATATGATGATATTGATGCGGAACAGTTGGTGCAAACCAGGAAACGGACTGGTTTCTTCGCACTCTTAGCTACTATGGAGCCGGTAACCCAGGTCGAATCTGTTTACCGGTTGGTAAACGTGTGGCCTCACAAATGGGAGCGCAGAATACTGCGACACAGCATGTGGCTGGCTCCGCTGGTGTCAGGGGTAGTCGGCATATTCGCTGTCAAACCACTGACAGTAGCGGCCGGTCTGCATAAACTTTCGCGGGCACATGTCACTCTGACTTGTATGATAGCGGGTGTGACTGCCTACAGTGCAGCCTATGCCATGCGTTTTGCAGCAGTTGAGCTGCCGCTAATGGTCGATCCGTTCATCTGTGGCCCTTGCATCATCACTCGCCAGGCTTTTATCTTCAGTTTGGCCGGATTTGTATTTCCGACCATTATTGGTTGCTCTCACGCCACGTTTTTGGCTAATCGTTCGCTGGAGACACCTCTGTTCACGAAGAGCCACGAGTTCGTGCCCCTGCTGCGTCGTCTGTACTGGCCTGTAGTAAAGAAACTGGCCCCCAGGACTATGTTGTTACTGGCCGTGGCTTCGGTTCCGTTGTCGTTGGCGCAGATGTGGGCCAGAGAGCGACTGGTTCTCACTGTTGACGATGATCCCGACCTGTTCTGGTCGCTGCAAACAGTGGCTAGCAAAAAGCAGGCCAGCCATGAGCTGAGATTCTTTCCGAGGAACTGGATCAAGTACAAGGATCACTTCCAAACAGGTAGACCTGACATTACTGGCACGCCATCCGGTGTTACTAGCTATTAGATTTCCTGTTGCTATGTAAGATGTACCCCTTGAATACATATTGTACAGTTACAGTTAGTTAGTTAGTGTAACGAAGTTTATCCACTAGCTAGTACACTCCTCGGAATCACGCATTCCTTCATTAGTTAGTTGGTAAGCTAGTCTAGTTAAAGTTCATGAAGATGAAGTAAGAATAATACGTACACTATTGATACGATTTTGTAATGGTGTACTAGGTAGCGTCATTTTAAATAGTAAAATGGAAAAACTCATTTGTGAGCGAGAGCAACTTGGTGATTGCTTTTGTATCTACAGAAAGTGCTTCAACCTTGTCTATTCGGACCCGCTGATTCAGCGCAGTCGTTTGTGATTTGAAAGTGCACCTCTCAGGCCCGTCTCCATAAACTACAACGTTCAAAAATTTAAAATTTTGCTTGCACCCCCACCGACGTTTTTAGCTCACCCCCTAAAAAGCTACAGCGTTTATGTTTGACACTCCCTCGACTAAACTTGGTACTGTGTCTAACATTGGACAATAACAATAACGTATACATATTACTGTATAAGCTAAAACTCTTTGACAGTGAACTACCATTTTGGCGGTTGGAAACATGAACTGTGTTGAGTTTTCTTTGTAATACAGGTGCCGACAAAAGCTTCTCAGGCACCTAAAAACGTCGACGTTTTGTTACCGCCCCCACTCCCCTGCGACGTTTTCGGACGTTCAACCAACCACCCCAGCCCCTTCTCTGAACGTCGTAGTTTATATGGATGGCCCGTCAAGGTTGAAGTCTCCGATGGTCAGTTACAGGTGAACAGCACAGCTAAGTCCTACTGTACTTCACTGCTCGTGCAGGCACTCTATATGTATGCTATGTATGTATATGGACGTGAGATTTAAGTCAGCTCGGTTTTTGCTGATTTTCTGCTCCTGCCTGTCATGCACTAAGCGTTAGTAGGGGTTCGCGACCCCGGTGATTGCCTCGCATGTGGCCCTTTATGGGTTCTTTACTGGTCTGTCCGGTGTTCATGGTCCTAAACTTTGTGTAATTTCTAACGTTTTGCTAATGTCTGTTTAAGGCGGTGTAAGCCCTTGTCGCTGTCCACTGGCCTTTCGCCTCCATATGCCGTCGTTTTACACTGTAACCGCGTTTTATGTCATTTGCTAACTCTGGTGCGGCCCGGTGATCTCCGGATCAATATTTAGCACTATTTAGCAGGCGATAGATTTATTTAGCAAATCGAACAAAATTTAGCTGGTCCGTTAGATTTATTTTGTGATCGCTTCTGAGGTCTGCCAACGCGTGAAACCGTCTAAACAACAAAAATTCCATTTGTTTTTGGAAATCTTGACTGATTCTTCAGGTGTGCTGGTGCAAACTTGTTTTTCAGACTTTTTGTAGTGGGAGCAGTTCCAGTTTATTTAGCTGATCGTCTAAAATGCAACGTCGTGGCCGTGGTCGTCCAAAGACGGGATTCGGCGTTCCTTGGGAACAAAAAGAAATACCACAGCTAATCTATCAATACGAAGCGGGGGAAATTCTGTCGGAAAGAGACCTGGCTGACGCAATTTCGTGTTTGTTGGGCTTCAGAGTCACAAACGTAGCAGTTCATGAGTTCTTGACCAAGCGCAAGAAGAAAATGCAGACAGAACAGGTAATTTTGGTAGATGATGAAGTAATTTGTCTCTAAACATTGGAAATTTACTGCTGCCTAAGTGACAGAGCTTCAGATTCCTTCATCACTATGTTGCTTGCTTCTTTTATTGCACGGATTTTGCTGGGCCTTTCACTTCTTTCGGTTTTACGAATGCGTACCGAGTGTTCTAAGAAGAGAAGTAACAGAAATTTTAGGGTTACTGTAGGCCGAAAACCCCTGATTCAGCAGTGCGTATAACAAAAAAACAGTTATTTATGTCTGTGTTTACTGCTTGGAATTCTCGGTGCGTAAATCAAACTCACACGAGGAAGTCACCACTGTTGCTCGTTGTACGAGTCCGCTTGTGTGTTTCTCCCAGCTTTCTATGCTATGATGGCATAGACGCCATCAGATGCTAACTCTGCTCAACACCAACAGTGTCCGTCTTCCACCAGTAGCAAGACAGCACGCTTTCCAACTGATCCGGGAATGCACTCTAAATCCGGCAACGTTTTTTCAACGTTTGCTTTTCTTTTATAACCGGTTGCTTGCTGTATTGGGGCGGTCTGTCCGTTCATTTCAACATTCATACCCTAACCCGGTGTGGCACTTATTGTCTGTCTGTCTGTCTGTCTGTCTAAGTTCGTCGGCAACCTTCTTTTCCTGTATAACCCTTTCGGAATCACCGTTACTATCTGTGGTGTTTAGGGACTGCGGATTATCAATTGTTCAACTATGTATTCAAGTATTCAAGTTTATTGTTACCCAGCAAGAAGTTGGGCAACAGGCCCTCATTCAAGTCGCCACTGATGACCTATTATGAGAGCCTATAAAACAAACTAGATGTTAGCTAATTAAATCAAAATCCAGCACAATTACCACTATAGCCACAAGCAAGCCAATACTAGAATGTAACAAGAAACAACTAAATGGGAGGCGCTGCCTTTGCACTCCTGATTTTGAGTAGGCGGTAGTCAAGGAATAGATCAGATTCTCCGTTGTCACGCCAATCACGAGGTTCATTTCGCAAATCGAATGCTCTTTTGGCTTGCCAAGGAGTCAAGTCAACGCCAATATACACGGTCGAATACTGCGGCTTCTCCATTAGCACGACGCGCATGTTGGTGATTCCAAAAGATACAATAGACTACACCGTGAATGCTATTCTTAACAATGCTTCTGGACCAATTTCGCTTAATGGATTGCGTTAGCACGTTCAATCTAAAATAATTACGGTAGGTCGACAAAAACCGGACCTAAGGAACAACAGCTAATCAAATGCACGAATTACTACGAAGTAGTTACTCATTCTCCTCCTGTTCATCGTCCTCTTCAACCTCTTTCTCCTCTTCAACTTACTGCTCACCACTCTCTTTCGCCTCATCACTCTCGTTCTCACCTTTCTCTTTCTCACCATCCTTCCTCTTTCTCTTCTAGCCACCTCAAGGAATACAGGAACGAAATGAAAACGGCCTTTTGCCAAACAAGGAATAGGTTAATCCGAAATTTCGGTTTTCTACGTCAGGTCATGTGTATGTGCTTAAAGAAGACTCTGTTAACTTCACAGCATTGCAGAAGCCGAAACAATCTGAAATTGCATTTGAACCACTTTGGTACAGACCGCCTAAACAATGGGTCACTTTGATCGGGAGATACCAACGACGCACCGCTAACTCTTATTTTTATTTTGTGTTGGTGGGCGATAAAAGTTCGTTCGTTCAACATCGTTGGAAAGGCCGTGTGCGTTGAATGGTTCTACCGACCTACCTATTCTAATATTATTATCAGTTTCATGATCATGTAGGGAAGGAGAGAAGGCTAGCCAATCAAAGATGGAGGAAGGAGGAGGATGGATAGATGGATTGTCCGGGCGGGGCCATCGTAACCCCTGCGTTAGGCCACACTGCGGGCTTATCACGCACACCCATATCATCCTGCCCTTCCTTCGCTGCCTTCGCTACTAGCCTAAACACATGCTCGGTGTCAGTCTAGGCGGGTCTCAGTGGTAGCTGTCCCCATTCCATATGTCCCATCAGGTGTGGTTGCTATTGTAGCTTTTAGGTGCAATGGCAGCTCCAGTCGGTTCCCATTTATCTACTCGCTATAAGAGGAAGGAGGACGAGGAAGATATGGTCTTGTTTTAGGTGTTTAGTTTCAACTCATGTAACAGGTCATCCGCCGAAGGGGGTTGGGTGTCTGAGCCCAAATTCCAGGGATAGGTTAGGCACTAAAAACGCTTAAAAATCGCAAATCTTCGGCTAAAATCATCAAAAATCGCTAATTTGGGCTCAAATACGGCTAAAAAGCGCTGTTTTACTGGCGATTTTAGCAATTTTGGTGTCAAAAAATACCATAAAAAACTACTTGCCTGAAAAATCGGAGGGTGTAGGAGAATCGTCTCGGGGGCTGGTCAGAGTCGGATGGGACCCTCCTGTTACATGTATGGTTTGACTTAGGATCCACTGTTTGTTGTAAAAAGAATGTCCAAACGTTTCAACTCAACAGAAGGCATAATCCCTTGAAAAGATTCAAAGTTACAGGTGAACCATCTATGGGTGACGTAGTAGTATGAGGTCTTCCTTGTCGGAGAAGTATGTTCCGTGGGAGCCATACAAAGCGGCCACAGGAGTGTGGCGGTCGTCGTCTGAAGGAGCAACCGTTCTGCCTAGCAGCGCCGTGGTTGTGCCTTACAAACTGGCTCAACCGGTCAGGAAAGTGAGTCGGAAGGGTCAGAAAGACTGTCAGCTAAGTAGCTCTGCGCAACCGCATCCGGAAGGAGGTTCCGTTCAAACTGCAGATCTTGTCGAATTGGAGAGGTGTCCCGACGATCCGTTCCTCGTGGCGGACAAACAGCAAATGTCTCTCGAACAGCTATACGAAGAACTGCGCATCCGGTATGAAAGGTTGAGAGTGGAAAGGGCTGAATTGGAAGCCCAGACAAATATACAGTCGAATGTAGGTTGGATTTTGCCTTTTGTAACTGCAAACCGCGTGGCTTTAGATAAACGCAGAGCTGAAGAAGTTGTTGGTGGCGTCGATGGGAGACGACCTGCAGTTGCATCTGGAGGGTTTGAGTAGAGACAAAGTTCTGCTGGCTCAGGACATCGTGGAGTACTCAGAGCAGGTCAGCAAGGACACCGAGCACTTGGACAAAGTCAGCATTCAGAGCGATATCTGGAGGTCCAAATTCCTGGCTAGCAGGTACGTCGTGTTCCCCACTGAACGTATTCGATCCGAAAACCAAACTGTAAAGAGTGTCCCAAACTGACATTTCTTGTTTCTGCCGTTTCTGCAAATGTTGCCCAAATTGACTGGAATTTAATGCGTAGGTGTCAAAATAGAGGAGATTGTTGTGTGTTAAAGTTTGGTATACCGAGCCTGATCTATTCCTGAGATGTTGAAGAATAAGTGAAAGTTGGTAATTTCAATACCAAAAAGATAATGTATGAAAAATGAAAATGATAACAGTTCTTTGAATTGGCATTTGCGCAAATTCTTACCAACTCACCTGAAATTTTCGGAATAGCTGCTAAACAGTAGGGAATGTTGTTGATTAATCAAAATTGAGTCTGTCTTGAGAAAATGTTTACAAATAATTGCAGTGTAATGGTGGATGAACTAGTGGGATGGAGAGCTTACTTGATAGAGCAATTTAGTCGAGCCCAGAAATGCGTGCTCGCCCTTTCACAGGAACACGAGCAAATCAAACAAACTGCAGTCGAGTGTCTCAGGTAATCTAGCTCTTGGTTGTTTTAGTGAGTGTCTTGTGTACGATTACAGACTGCTGCACCAACATTGTCACTCGTTTCCAGACGTTAAAGACAGTCCAAAAACTCTAGCTGATCAAATGAAATTAATAGAACAATTGGTTCGGCAGCTTAGCCACTCTGCCGCGGGCGAGGCCGAATCCGTTTCTGATCAATCTGCCAAGTGTCACTTATCTCAGGGCGAACAGTTGGCCAGACAGGTAGCTTTTTGTTCGTTTCTTTCTGTCTGTGTAGTGTTCGAGTGTTCAGTTGCTATCGGTGGATACCAGTCAGTTCTACGTTGTGACGCCGTGCGACGAGTATCGACAGGCCATCAGACAGAAGTACGCCAAGGTGATCGGGTTCGAGAACAGTCAAGTGCACAATTTAACCATTACCTGCTGCAAGAAATGCGCTAAGCGCGAGATTAAGTTAGTCTGATGATGATAGATAGTTGGACAAGGAGTTGTGATCGCTTCCCTACGGATATTTGCCTTGGTGCTTTCTGGGTTTTCTCCACTTCACTGTATCTCATCTGCTTGTAAATAATATTGCTACTGGTCAGGTATCCATTCCACTGATGATATGTCCTGTGTGTTATTAATTAGACCTGCTGTTTGTGATGCCATAGACTTTTTGACGGTTGCTAGCTTACTGTCGATGATGTTTACTGGAAATAAAATAAAAGTAGTCGTTTTGACAGGAGTTACTGTTCGTTTAATCGGCGACATTTATTCCGGCACTTCAGTGTATTTTGCTTGTTTTGCGTTCATATCTCAACTAATAATTACTGATTGATTAGCCTTTCGTTTGTTTGTCATGGTTGGCTATTCATTTGTCAAGCGTGCTGAGCCGTTGGACCGACATCTAATTGGTAATTGACTTTTTAATTTTGACTGTAGTGTAAAACGTGTAGCTTGTTCAGATGCCATAGACGTGGATCTTGTTTCCCGAGGTCTTGGATTCGATTTGTTGCAAGAAGCGCTTAAAACCATCACTTATTGTGACGTACCCGCAGAATGCCAGGTATTTGTTGTTTGGCTATTATTCACCAGATGTGGTCACGCGGTTTGCAGGACTTGGAGAAAACACCAGTGGTTTGTCGACTGATAAAACTATGTCAACTCTCCCAGTTTTTGATTGAGTACTTGCTGGTACGTTCTCTCTTTTATTATCCTATCAATAGTTGCGCCAACACGGCTGAATTCCAATGGTTTTGTCGGACTAATCTTCCTGAGCAGGCAGTCATCTGAACGAAGACTGAGGGTTTAGGGTGTCTTAGTTCGAGCCGGGCCGAGAAAGGGACTCCGGTGAGGAGTCCAAATTTGAGGGTAGAGCACTAGTCATTGCTCTAAATTGCTATTCTATCCGAAAAAATCACTAGAAAGCGCATGTTTGGACATGAATTCATATACAGCAAAAATAGCTGGTAGATCAGTTTCGCAGTTTTTGTGTCTGTAATAGTGAAAATAGCTAATAAAATGGCAAAAAATGCTTCCGGGGTCTGCCCAAGAGCACATGCACAGGGAAAAGGTTTGTTTAGAGAGGGTTAACGCAATTTGCTAATGCTAATTTACAGATCGCTTTAACCGTATCTTGTAATCGTAAATACGATCTTGTTATGCGATGTTTAAGTGTCGCGTTAAGCATCGTATTTAATGTATCAGCAGTCAGACGCGCCGCCGCGCATTAGCACATCGTGATACGTTAAATACGATCTGCTAGTGTGCATTACCCGTGTGTCAATAGTCGTTTTCCTGTAATGTTGTCACCGATATGCGTGCGGTTTTGTTGCTACCGCTTGCTTTTAGCATTCACAAGACTTTCTTCGCCACAAACTTGATCAGGTGACGCTTTTGTCGGAGAAAACTCAACGAGTGAGTCGTGTGACCGATTTCCGTGTATGGTACGATAACTCCTGATCGTTTTCTAGGAAACCTCTGAGGCCAAATTGGAGCTGAAACGTGGCAAACAGGTGTGGCGACGGGAGCTGAAGACTGTGCTGGAAAATCCGGACAACCAGTTGTCTTCTGTCGTTCAAGTACGTACTGCAACTGCTTTTCCTTTTAATCTCATCCATGTGGAGAGTTTTCTACATACCATCGTGCCGACTTTCTTGGTGCACCGGTCCTGTTTGGTAGAGATGTGCACGGGCCGGGCCGTACTACACTGGAAATTTATAATCAATTTACGCAACATTTATCTAATAGTGCGAACAACGTGATTGAAGTTCAATAAATGAAATGTAATAACTAGACACCAAATAAAACAGTTTTTAGACGAAAACCGATTATTAGAAGTGCAGACCTTGTTGACCTTTCTGAAGTTTGGCTAATTTGCATATTGGTATGAATTTTGTGCCACGTCTGCTGGGCCGGTCGGAAAAAAGGTGCCCGTGCTCATCTCATCTCTACCGTATGGTATCAGTTCACTTCGATCGAGTAGAGATGATACCTTTATAACCAGGTATCGGCACATTATCAGGTATCACTTACTGTTAACCACCCACCCAACCAAACAGTTATGGCTTCTCTCTCAATAACTGACACAATGCTTTAGTGCGAAGGGTGTGGAAAGCATTTTCTGTCGCTGAGCTTGCTGAAAGAGCACGCAAAACGCAAGCATTCCCAACCAGAAAGACAGAGTCTATTGTCTGAGCAGAAAGCAGAACAGATGGACACGCAGAATAACGAGCGACTGCTGATCGGCCTGGAGTCATTATTTTCATCCTTAAACGAACTTCAACTCAACGTGCAGCAGCTGCCCTATCAGATTCAGCAAGCTAAACCAGTTCATAGTGTACGTTACTTTTTTTACTTTCTTTACCTTATTCGATCAACTTTTGCAAACGTCGGATGTACATGGGTGTCCCAAAAATGTGATAACATTTGTGTTTGTTGCCATTTCTGACGAAATAGGGGTGATTTTGTATGTTAAAGTTTGATGTATCAGGCTAGATCCAGTCCTGAAAAATTCATGAACATGTGAAATTTGTTGATTTCAATGCCTCTAGAAATTGCGATAAAATGGAAATTGTTCTTTTTGTTGTCATTTTCGCAATGACCTGAAATTTTCAGGAACGCTTTAGAATTGTGAGATATTTTATGTGTTAAAATTCCATGCTTTTAGAATGACTTGGTCTTGAGAAAATATTGATTATCTTAATGATCTGTTTTTCTGTTCTGCTTATGAAAAAAAGCACATGTTCAGGAATTCTTCATGTTGTCAAGACTTTCCGTCAATGTCAATTCATGGAATTTTAACACACAAAATATACTACAGTTTAGCAAATATTCTCCATTTTTCAGCTCATTTGGCCAACATTTGACGGCAAAAAGAAAACGTTTGCTATTTCTGTAGGCATTGAAATTAACAAATTTCACATATTCATAAATTTTTGACCACTGAAACAAGCCTGGTGCGCCAAGCTTTAACACACAAAATCTCCCCTATTTTGGCTTCAATGACTAAAATTTTAGCCAATTTGGAGAAAATTTACGGAAATGGCAGCAGAATCAAATGCTATTATATTTTTGGGCCACCCTGTTGGTACATAGTGAAAGAGATTTGTATATAACACCCACTAGTCTCTAACCCTCGGCCATTGTTGTTTTATGTAATAAACTTCTCAGTCGCTTCAATAGTTTAGTCTAGTTTTCTTCTAGAATGACAATGTGGTGTTGGATAAGATTTCGGGTCTGGAGACTCGGCTGCACCAACTGTCGTCTAAACTTGAATTGGGGACCGTTCGTCCTACTCGGAATACTGAGCAAACCACCGAACCACCGAGCGATCAGTTGGTTGAGTCTGAATCTGTACGCAGTCGGTCCAGCGGCTCGTTACTAGCCAGCACCAACGTTAGTTCTCTATGCTCTTTGCTATTATAGCACAGCAGCAGAGAAACTTTAGATTGCAGTTGACGATGAGGAGGTAGTTCGGAGCATTGCCAAGATCGATCAGAGGTCAGCTGCTAATAGAAGTCCGACTGGCTCAGACACATCTGTCTGGTCTGAAAATGAGGCGCATTTCTCCTTGTCTCATAACCCAATGTGAAGCCGGTCGTAGGCTATTGTGTTGAGCTAATACATGTAACAGGTCCGGGCCGGCCTGAGGGGAGGGGTTTGCGTCAGGAGGGGCGGGGGTCGAGGTGTTGGCCCAGAGGGGGTGTCCAAAATTTCAAAAAGCTACAAAAGGTCTGGAAATGCGATTTTAGCACGTTTTTTCAGTAAGCAGGCTAAAAATTGCTATTTTAAGCTGCCAAATAGCGTTTTAGAGCGAAAAACAGGCAGAAAATGACAAAAAGGGTTTCTGAAAGCACCGATTTTTCTTAAATATCACCAGTGGAAACGCCAAGTTCGGTTTAAGCTAGAATTAGTGATTTCTGAGCCAGTTTGTTAGTACTGAAGCCGCTACTAGTATTTGTACAGGGTCTGTAAAAAATAACCCTGCAGATATTTCGCTGTAGGAACCGCAAATCTCAACCGATTTGAATGAATCTTTTTTAAATGAAAGATAAATAAATTCTTAAAAGATTGCCGAAATCGTCATTAATGCACTCTGCTTAGTAGTTCCTGAGATATTCGCTCTCAAAATAAAAATAGTGATTTTGGCAGTGAACAAGAAGGATTTTTTATTATTCCGCTGCACTTTGTCATAAAACGGGTTTCCTGCTACTGCTAAGAGCTACTGAAGGCTTTACTGGTGACACAGAAACTCGGTTTATTTCAACAGTAAAGTCTCGTTGGCCCCAGCAGTAAGAATCTGTTTTATTGTGAAATACAACGGAATCGCTCTTGTTCTTTGCCAAAGTGTTTGTTAACAAATATCTCAAGAATTAAGCAGTGAATCTCAATAAAAATTGCACCAATCTTTTAAGAATTTATCAATCTTTCATTCAAAAAAGGATTCATTCAAATCGGTTTAGATTCATGGTTACAAAAGTAAAAAATCTGCTGGCTTGTTATTTGTCACTCTTGTTCATTGCCAAAATCTCTGGTTTGGTTTGAGGGCAAATAAAGTATAGATAAAAAAATGTCCCATCGCTTTTTCGGCCTTCACTCAAACGTTTCGTTCTCAGTCACTTCTTTACCGATTTGGCTAAAATCTTCAGCAAAAATTAACAACATGGTTGGCAAATATTCTGCAAGTTTAGTGCCAAAATTCCGACTCGTACTGGTTTTATGACCCGAAAACTAGGAATGAGGGTGGCCCACGCAAATATATTTTTTTCGGTAATACAAGGAGTACAGGCCTGAAACTTGCAGGAATGATTGGTGTTGCTATTGGGCATAACATACTAAGCGGGCAGCCCTGTAGCTCAAAGGGCACTAAAATTGGGGAATTTTAAAACATGACTAAATATGACTTTTCTTCCTAAAACCTGCAAAATGACGATTCTAAAGATTTTCGATGTTCAAAAAACGCTGCAGGGATGGTTTCTATGGTGTCGAACAGAGTTTAAATATCAGGTTCATTTATTTGTCGAACTTCCTGCTACAATCTGTGTTGATTAACAACAGATTCAGTGCTTTGATTCTAGAAGGTGCGGATTTCTTAACTATGGGATTTTCACTCATGTTTTTGAAATTCCCCAATTTTAGTGCCCTTTGAGCTACAGGGCTGCCCGCTTAGTATGTTATGCCCAATGGCAACACCAATCATTCCTGCAAGTTTCAGGCCTGTACTCCTTGTATTACCGAAAAAAAAATAAATTTGCGTGGACCACCCTCATTCGTAATGTTTGGGTCATAAAACCAGTATGAGTCGGAATTTTGTCACTAAACTTGCAGAATATTTAGCCAACCATGTTGTTAATTTTTGCTGAAAATTTGAGCCAAATCGGTAAAGAAATGACTGAGAACAAAACGTTTGAGTGAAGGCCGAAAAAGCGATGGGACATTTTTTTTATCTATACTGTATCTCAGGAACTAAGCACAGTAGATTAATGAAAATTTCAACAATCTTCTGAGAATTTATTTATCTTTCATTTAAAAAGATTCATTCAAATCGGTTGAGATTTACGTTTGCTACAACGAAAAATCTGCGGGGTTGTTTTTTTTTTTGACGGACCCTGTATTATTGGGGCCTGGGTGTCCCTTGACTGTCTCGGGAGTTGGCCTTTCTAGCTAGAGGTAACCAACCAAACCCCGTAGTACATGTATGGTTGAGTTGGCCGTATCAGAAGTCTTGTCTTAGTAACGGGTGGCCTCGTGGCTTGTAAATAATCGCACCCTCACATTGAACGCTTTGCCCAGGAATATTGATCCCGAACCATACATGTACTAGGGGGGTTTGGGGGGTTACCCCCTGCTGAAAAGGCCAAACCCCCCCTCACCCCCCGAGCAAGTTAAGGGCCCCCCCCCCCGACCCAAAAATACAAGTACTAGTAGTGGCTCCAGTACTAACAAAGTGGCTCAGAAATCGCTCAGAATGCCTTTTAAATGCGTTTTTGAATGCTAAATTTACAAAATTTTCTCGCCCTGGTCGGGCAGAAGCCCAACCAGGCCACTTCAAACTACTAAAACTTGTAATTTTTTGCTTATTTTTAACTCTGAAACGCTATTTGGCACCTTAAAATAGCGATTTTTAGCCTCCTTACTGGAAAAAACGTGCTAAAAACGCATTTCCAAGCGTTTTGGAGCTTTTTGAAATTTTGGACCCCCCTCTGGGCGAAACCCCCCCTCGACCCCCCACCTGAGGAAACCCCCCCTACCCCCCTCCCCCCTGGTCGGCCCGGAGCTGTTACATGTATGTCCCGAACTATATTTAACTGTTCGGT
>JASANB010001816.1:0-43516 GCA_030248155.1 Sabatieria punctata
TATGCCCTAACCAGGAAGGAATTTCGCCCGGGCTCACTATCCCCGGGCGCCGAATTGACGCCGTACCCAAATAGGATAAGTGCGGTTCGCTTCGTTTCGTTGGGTTCCACAGCCTCCGTTTCGGTGTCATTCATCTGTCTCGCTTCATTTCGCTGTTGTTTTGACTAAATTTGTCTCTGTTTTTCAGACGCTCGATCGTTGGCGAACCATGTAAGTAATTATTTTCTTTCTGTTGACGCTCTGCCAGTCTAGAGCAGGTGGACATAATTTGCGTCGGTCTCCAAAAAATCTTCCAAAAACCTTAAAAATAGGTAGAAATTGGTCCGGATTTTTACAGAACTGTATAGTAAGGATGACTTTTACTGATTCTCTGCAAGTCTCACCATTCTACGTTACTAGTTGGACTTGGGTCGGCTGATACGGACCAAGTTTTATCTCAATAAGAACCTTGGCGTTTCAGTTTTTGCGGCAGTTGTCTAAACTCAAGCTCTTTCGTTTTATAACTTGGAGTCTCAAATCGACCCAAATTAGGTCCACTTTTTTGCGCAAAAACGTGCTACCATAGGCGAAAGACAGGCGCATTACTCGCGCACCATGAAGATCTGTTCAAAATGGTGCGTTAGATAGCCCTTGAATTTGACACATTTCTGTGAAACGTCAAACGTTTTGTGTTAAGTCAATAGAGTAAGAAGGTAAAAAGTCGGTTTTCCGACCCATTTAAGTCCACCTCCGCCAAAAATTTTACAGTCAGGCACTTAACGCCGTTTATGGTACCGACACCATATAAGGTGCCTTTACCATATATGGTACCGGTACCTTAGGTAGGGGTACTATATATGGTACCCCCACGTTCGGGGCCTGTGGTGGTACCATATAATATGGTACCGGCACCTTATATGGTGTCGGTACCATAAACGGCGTTAAGTTCCTGACTGTAATACTCTTCTCAAAAGTTCACACCTGCTGGCGGCAATCTGGACAAGTCCGCCGGACGTGGCAGCCATTCTGAGAGAGTGCACTGCCGCTCTCTATCCTATTTGGGTACGGAGAGAACCGCACTTATCCTAAATGGGTACAGAGCGAACCGTACCTACTTATCCTTAATGGGTACGACTAAGTAAATGTTTTCTTGTATGAAATCGAGTCACTCCAACTGTTCCTTTGCATAGCATCAGCTTTGTAGGTAGGCTGTTAGAAGACAAAAAATCACATTTTGACTATTGACATAAAATAATGGAAAATTCAGACCCAATCAAATCTTGTCTGGACAGCAAAGGACACATTACTATGAATCGTGCACTGGTAGGTTTGTAGCCACGAACGACCTAAAAGAACCGATAATACATCAATCGCAACAGACGCTCGGCTATTTTAGCTTTACTAGGCCGGGCCTCGTCGAACCGAGGCGGAAGACCCTGGGACGGGTTGAAATCGCCCTGTGCAGGTCTCTATTTTTAGACATAATTAAATCTACAACCTTGAAACAATACCTACTCCTCTTAAAGCTTTGTTACTGTCAAAAACAGAAAATCGTGTACATTTTGTGTCCTCACCTTCGCGCGTAAATATCCTCCAATTATCCGCCACGTAGAGGAGAATTCAAAAGGCCCTTTCGCCCCACCCGATGTTAAATCTAACTTTTAGCCTGGGTTTTAGTCTTAGCCTTAGGTTCCGGCTTAGGCTTATGCTTAGGCTCAGCCTTCTTAGGTTTAAAGTTTCATTAAGAATCCTCCTGATGGAATGGAATGGATAATAGGAGGATATATCTATACAATCATAAATTGTGGTCCTGGACGATTTGTTACTGAATAAATTGAATAAATAGGTATTTGTTAGGTATTACTTTGGTTATGATGTAAATCTAATAATAATAATCAGCTTGGGTAGGGTATTCGGTATTTTCGGCGAAGTGTTTGCTGGGGATCGAAAAATTCAGTTTTGCCTTCGGTTGCATCCCTAGAGCAAGAGTTGGATCTTTCTTACTTTACAGCCGCCAAGAAGAAGAAAAGGGTAGATGAACCCTAAGAACTCAGTAGCAAAAAACTAATCAAATCAAGAAATGAAGTGAAACGTACCTACATTTCATCACAAGAAGAATGAAGTCACGTCACAACAAATAATACGAGCAAGCCCAACGAGATACCGGTGAACACGCGCTGACACCGAGCAGTGCATCAGGCCATCGCGACACATGTTCGACCAGACCACGCATCTGGCCATCACGGTACGGCACGCAGGGATAGTGCACCCCTATCCAGTGAACTACCATTTTGGCGTTTGGAAACATGGAACTGCGTTGAGTTTTCCTTTTATTATACTGTAGTTGCGGACAAAGGTTCCTAGTCACCTAAAAAACGCCGACGTTTTCGACACCAACCCCTAGTCCCGGCGCCGTTTTCCGACTTCAACCGACCACCCCCACCCACCCCCTCTCTGAACGTCGTAGTTTAGTGGATAAACAGTTATTTACGAAGAACACAGAATTCACTGTATTTTGAATGGACTTCATTACATATACCAATAAATAGCAAATTCTCGAGTGCAGAAAGAAGCTTGTGACAACCAGAAATCAGGTTGTTTCCACAAACCATTCTGAGACCGTTGGCTTTTTTCACTGGCAAGGGTAGAAACACGTGTGCTGCGTGTTGCAAAGTGGCGAACCGTTTCGTTTCGTTTTCTGCGAACCGGCATAAACCAGAAGATGTACAACACTGCTGCGCACCGTCTCGGGGTCGACGTGACTGAAATACGAGAGGCCACAGAAGCTTTGATGCTGTTGCTGACCGAGGCAGCCAAGCACAATTTGTCCGATGAGCAACTTACCTTGTCTCTGTCGCAAGCTGAGCAGCAACCACTGGCCAAAGCTTTGTTGGAATGCGTAGTGCAGTCGTATACCGAAATCAGAGAACATCTGAGAGAAACTCTGTCATCAATGGTGGCCCATTCCTATCCTTTGTACAAGAATTTAGAATGGAGACTCGACATTGAAGTGGCGTCACGCACCTGTCACGAAATGTGCCGCCCTGTTATGGAGCTGCAACTGGAAACAACAGACCTCAACGGTCAAACAAAGGCTGACCGATTTCAAACCGATGTACAGACTTTGTGCCACATCACTGCTGAACTGGAAAAGGCGGCGGCTGAAATGAAAACGCGAGAGTTCCGCAAAATTACAAGACGAAAATGACAATTGGTTGGTTTTCATTCCTTTGCAGTTTCCTAGCGGACTGTCCAGTCCAGTGATATACGATACGCAGATCTATCGAATAATCTGTAGGTCTTCTGTTTTGCGAATCACTGGCCACCAGGATTGAGTGGCGTAATCTACGTACGTACTGTAGTACCGTGTTGAATTTTGAGTGTGCATAGGTACTTGGTCTCCTCTGTCTCTCTATCTAGGAGGGTATAAATCGCCTTTTGGGGTTTAGTTGCGGTGAGCTGAACAGTGTTCGTTGCTAAATGGCGCATATAGTTTTCTTCTGAGAGAAACTCAGCAAAGCTTTTTCTTGCAATACGCACAGGCACAACACGAACGTACATACGAGCAAGCTAGTTTTTTACTGTTTTAGTCAGTGCCAGTTTTCTTAAAATCAGTACTGTGGTATGTCATGTAGTTTGTTTTTAACATAAATGTGTTGCACAATATCATAAATCTTCCTTCCCTGTTTAACAGCTTGTTCTGCAACGTTCAGTGCTTGCTGCTTGGTCAGAGTACTCCGAAACTGATCGACCAGTTGTCCTCGTTTCCTAAGGGTTAGAAAAGCTGCGTGTGCAGCGCTATTCACCAACCAAGGCTCATGAAGTCCTAGTGATTTATCGTAGAGGGGTCTAATGACAGGTCCCATTTTGGTGTCGTCTGGATGCGTGCAGAGGGCGTGTAGTATTTGCAAAACGAAGTCCATGGCTCTGTGCAACCGTATCAAGGCTACAGTGCCACTGTCGCCGGCTCGTTCCTTTCCCTGTCTCATCTCTGTCTTTATCATGCGACTGACAGTTCCCTCGCCGGCCATTGTTTCCAAACGTCTCAGCTTAGTGTTCATGTCTCTCACCACAAAACTAAACAATAAGCCCATTCCGGCAACCAAACCGCTGAGCTGAGTGTAGGCATCAATGTAATGGCGCAGTTGGGCGTCCTCGTTGTCCACAGCACACAGCTGCCAGTACAGCAACATGCGATACAGTTCAGGCGTGTCTTCTTCCTCTGCTTTTGGAGTGCTCGGAGTCTTTGGAGTCTTCGGTGTTCTGGGCGTCTTTGGTGTTTTAGGGGATTTCGGTGTGCTGGCTTGGTTGTCGTCACCGTCGTCAAACATAACAACCACACTAGTAAGAGTCCAGTAATACAAATGACTGTCAGCGCCCAATTTCATTGTTTGCGCTAATTGCTATCTGCCTGGAAAAGTGCATATCTCTCAACCCTTTCGAATTCACATGGGCCGTATGGCACAGATTCCACCCAGAACACAACAAATGAGTTCGTCATGAATTTTTTGTGTTCGCCAGTTGTCGCCGAACTACCCCTGAACACCAGACGAACACAAAAATCGACGATACGAACACCGAACGAACACAAAAATGGGCAGGGCGAACACAAGAGGAACACCCCAAACACACATTTTAGGGATACTTTAGGGACACTTTAGAGACACCTTGGAGACAATTTACAGACACTTTAGGGACACCAGACGAACACAAAAATCGACGATACGAACACCGAACGAACACAAAAATGGGCAGGGCGAACACAAGAGGAACACCCCCGAACACACATTTTAGGGATACTTTAGGGACACTTTAGAGACACCTTGGAGACAATTTACAGACACTTTAGGGACACCACACGAACATCATCACACACACTGCTCCATCAGTCTCCGCATATGTATAATGAGAACGTTCTGAAACAAACCATGTCACCATTGCAGCACTTCATAAAAAAGTGTCCCTAAAGTGTCCATAAAGTGTCCCTAAAATGTCTCTAAAGTGTCCCTAAAAAGTCTCTAAGCTGTTCGGCGGGGTGGTGTTCGTAGCGTGTCCGCCCCGCGCATTTTTTGTGTTCGTTGGGTGGTTCGCGAACACCTTAACTATGGGCTCAGTTTTCGCCTTGTGTTCAGCGAAATAGGCGATCGCCTTTGAACACAGAAATTGTGTTCGCCTCAAGGGTGAATTCGAAAGGGTTAATATAATACCGGCAGTTTGAGCTAACCTGCTAACAGTGCATACAGTGTAATGCCGGCCAGCTTTACAACCTTAGTCTTGGATAAGTCATTGGATGGGTGTTTTGACTCACGTGATTTCAACCCGGTGAATGTTAGTGCAAGTAGAATGTTTTAGAATTTATTATTTGATTTCAGCCAATCGACTACATTTGCAACCAACGAACAAGCTGACATTCTATTGTGCACGTTCGCCGTTCATCACAGATATCTATTCAGAATGGATTCAAGATGTTCTTGATGACCAGAGCGCGGTATCGGCTCTCCTTGTTTACGCGCATATTGCTAGAAATAGCCATACTGTATACGTAGATAGATACTAAGCATTGCAAAAGAATGTACCAGCGTACGCATTCAACACCTTGTCGCACTGTAAGTTGCGGCAAAATTTAAATTCTCTAGCGGAAAGTTAAGCAGGAATTTAGGAATATGTAGGCCTGTCAACGTGGAGACCTCGCAATTTGAGCGAAGCGGTGTCTGCCGGTTCGAAACCAGTCAAAGCGACTGGAACTAGGCAAAATGGTCGACGCAAAGCCGAACCCAGGGGGACTGATGTGATGCGATGTCTTGGTGCAGGCAGTCAACAGCCGATCAAAACCCGCTCTAATCGTAAGGTTTTGTAGGGATAGCAGTTTATAGACAGCGAAAGAATGCAGAGGGTGACGAGATGGATTGCGCCTTTAGATGGCAATACGTTCACCCAAAAACTATTGTAAAAACTGCGGTCAGCTCATACATGTAGCTGGGTTTTCGGCTGGGGGGGTTTCCAGAACCCAAATAGGGTTTCAGCACTATTTCCAAAGTGGGTTTCAGCGAACTTTTTTCGTGTCCAAAAGTGGGTTTCAGCGACCTTTTTTGGGCTCAAAACAGGGTTTTGAGGACTAAAAATCCGGTAAAAATCCTGTCAGAAGTGCAAAAATGTCCTTTAAAACCCTATTTATTGTTTTAAAACGTGCAGAAAATCCTATTTTTTGTTAAAAACATGCAAAAAAACTGTATTTTGCTTTAAAACGCGCCAAAAAAGCTCTATTTTATTCGACATAATACAGCTAAAGTGCATTTCTGGAACCCTATTTCGAAATTTTGAAAGCCAAATTAGGGCTCTGAAACCCCGTTTAGGGTTTCTGAGACCTCAATTAGAGTTCTGGAACCCTATTTACAGCTTTTGAAACCCTAATTATGGTTCCAAAACCCTGTTTTGGGTCTCTGAAACCCAAATTAGGGTTCCGGAACCCTATTTTGGGCCGCCAGAAACGGAAATTAGGGCTCCGGAACCCTATTTAGGGCTTCAGAAACCTCAGTTAGAGTTTCAGAGTCCCAAATTAGGGTTCCGGAACCCTATTTTGGGGCTCAATAAACCCTATTTAGGCTCTCTGAAACCCAAAATAGGGTTCCGGAACCATATTTAGGGCTTCAGAAACCAAAATTAGAGTTTCAGAGACCCAAATTAGGGTTCCGGAACCCTATTTAGGGCTTCAGAAACCCTAATTAGAGTTTCAAAGACCCAAATTAGGGTTCCGCAACCCTATTTAGGGCTTCAGAAACCCAAATTAGAGTTTCAGAGACCCAAATTAGGGTTCCGGAACCCTATTTAGGGCTTCAGAAACCCTAATTAGAGTTTCAGAGACCCAAACTAGGGTTCCGGAACCCTATTTAGGGCTTCAGAAACCCAAATTAGAGTTTCAGCGACCCAAATTAGGGTTCCGGAACCCTACTTAGGGCTTCAGAAACCCAAATTAGGGTTACAGAACCCTATTTTGGGCTCAAGAAACCCTGTTTAGGCTCTCAGAGGCCCAGATTAGGGTTCCGGAACCCTATTTAGGGTTTAAAAAACCTTATTAATGTTTTTTCAAAACAAAATTTTGGGTGGCGAACCCTATTTAGGGCTTTTGAAATCCTAAATTACGGTTTATAAGTATTGAAACTGATCTATCTTGCGTAGTATATGTAGACTCCAAGTAGATTAGACTTTACTTGGGTTAGACAGGTTATAGCAAACGGGCTAACAAACACAACACAACAGCTCTATATATAAACACCACACAAGAAGATCATTACAACAGGATGCATATCATGTATTCACGTACTACAGTAGTGGACACATCAACCACCCTCCTTCCTAAAAATGAAGCTACTATGTTCATCTTCAATATGAGAGTCTTGGAGGCGGTTGACCTTTGTTTTTCCGAGGGGAGCGTCGCAGCTCGGCTCTCTCCTGTAATCTTGTCCACTGCTGCTTGACATGCGGTTCTCTGCTAACCAGATACTCGACTTCCTGAAGCTGCGATTGATCTTCGTTGTATCGGCGCATGCGTCGCGCATTCCAGGTCTGGCCATCAGACAATCGGTATGACCAGTTGCCTTTCACTTCGACCACTTTCAACGGTTTTGACCAGGGGCTTTGGCCCTTCAGAGTGTGAGGGCGTTTGACGCGAACCTTCTGACCCACTCTGTATGGTCCTCGATTTCTGATCTCTTTTGGCTCAACATTGCTGGCTTGTGCTTCAGCTTTCCCATTCTCTCTCTTCTCCTCCCTTTTCAGTCGATTCCTGACCACTTCATATGGCAGCCTGATTCGGTGTCCCAGAAATAATTCGGCTGGACTCTTAGGCGCGCTCTGGTCTGGAGATGTAGCTCGAAAGTGAGAGAGTAGTTCATTGAGCTTTTGTTTCCAAGGTTGTGAGCTGCTCGAGTACGCCTGTAAACCATGCTTCAGGTATCTATTGAACGTTTCCACAAAGGCGTTTTGTTGAGGAGTGTAGACAGGTATGAGCTGATGCTCAATGTCGCACTGTTGTAGAAAAGCCTTGAACCATGAACTGGTGAACTGCGTTCCATTGTCAGAAACCAGTCTCGATGGACAACCATAGCGCGAAAACAACTCCTGCAACCAATTAACGATTGTGTTTGAAGTGGTGGTGCTGGTGCACAGTATTTCCGGAAACTTTGAGTAGTTATCGAGCAGCACCACAATGTATTTGGCTTGCATAGGTGCATCAGCGAACGGCCCAGTAATGTCAATTGAGACTTCTTCCCATGGCTTGTTTGGCACATGTAGATGCATCTTTGGCATTGCCATCCTGGGGTTTGATTTGGCCGAATCCTGACATGCCGCACAGTGTTGCACGAAATGCTCAGCTTCTTTGCTAAAGCCAGGCCACCAGTACGTCTCTCTGAGTTTTCGCTTGAAACGAACAATACCGGGGTGACCTTTGTGCGCACATTCTAACAGCTGACGTCGCAGAGCAGTTGGCACCAGAATCTGACATGAATCTCCTCTCACTATGCAGCCACCTTCTGTAGATAGCTCATCTTTGAGTGAGTAGAATGGTTTGATGTCTGGTCGAACTTTGCTCTTGTTTGGCCATCCATGCTGTATGAACTTATGCACTTGTTGCAACACAACATCTTTTCTCGTTGCTGCTTCAAATCTCTTGAATGAGAAACCATCCTGGTTGATGCAGCTGATCACTACCTTCACTGCAGGGGTTGTCTTGTCCACCAGTCTTGAAAGTGCGTCTGGCACTAAGTTGTCTTTTCCTGGTCTGTATTCCACTGTGAAGTTGAATTCAGACAAACGATCATGCCAACGCGAGAACTTGGACGATTTTCGTGCATCTTTGCACTTGAAAAGCAGTGAAGTGAGAGCTTGGTGATCTGTTCGCAAGGTGAATGGACGTCCTAGCAGAAACTTGGCCCAATATTCGCAGAAAAACATGGCTGCATAGGCTTCGCGCTCATTGGCAGCCCAGTTTCGTTCTCTTGGACTCAATGTATGGTGACCAAAAGCGATTGGTACTTCTTGACCACGCTGTACTTGAGATAGAACCCCTCCAATACCAACTTCTGATGCATCAGTAGACAGGAATGTTGCGTACTGGGGGTCGAAGATGCTGAGCTTTAGATCCTCACAGACAATAGTCTTCATCTTCTCAAATGCGCTCTGCTGCTTTGGACTCCAGTGGAACTTTGCGTTCGCTCGAGTGAGCTCTCTCAATGGCTCTGCAATATCTGCGAACTTTGGCAAGAAATCAGCATAGTAGTTGAGCAGTCCCAAAAAACTTTGCACCTCCTTCACATTGGCAGGCACAGCCATCTCTTTGATCGACTCCAGGTTTTTTGGATCTGGGCTGATTTTGCCTTCTGAGATAATGTGACCCAGGAATGTCACTGATGGCACACTAATCACGCACTTGTCGAGGTTCAACCGCAGATTTTTGTCATTCAGTCGTTGCAGCACCTGCTTAAGTCGTGAGTTGTGCTCTTCTTTGGACGTGCCGTAGATGAGAATGTCATCAATGTATGGTTCACAGCCAGGCACTCCTGCTAGTGTCTCTGCTACTAGCTTCTGAAAGACAGCTGCTGAATCTTTCAACCCCATTGGCAACTTCTTGTAAGCATAGAGACCCTTGGGCGTAATTGTTGTAGTCAGCAGGCTGCTCTCTTCATGAATGTCTATGTTGAAGTATCCCTTCCGCAGATCCAGTTTGCTGAAGACCTTGGCTCTGCTCAGGCGATCGTAGAGATCCTTTATGTTTGGAAGAGGAAATCTCACTGGCTCCACTTGTTTGTTCAGTGGTGTGAGATCGGTCGTTATCCTCACTCCATTGTTTGGCTTGTCAACAGTGACCATGCCATGCACATAATCTGAACGTTCCACTTTTTCCCAGATGCCTTGTTGTTCCATTGAGTCTATCTCTTGCATCGCTTTTTCTCGCCGATACAGAGGTATGGATCGCAACTTCTGTGGCACTGGTGCAACTGAATCTGGTTTCAGCTTGATGCGGTGCTTGTAGCCTGGATATTGACCTATGTCTGCTTTCGTGAGATTTCGTACCTCAAGCAAGAGCTCTGTCAAACCAGCTTTCTGCCATGTCCGCAACTGCTCTGGTGAAACGTCGATCTGGTTCTCTGTTGTCACTCCCAACTCGAGCTCTTTAGCTTCTGGACTTTCTCTGTCTTTCTGCTTGCTGTCATTGGAGCGCAACTCTTGCTTTTGGATCTCTACTTTCGGTTCTTGTGTGTCTTTTGTGTTGTCATTCGAGTTGGCAATCCTACCCTGGATGTCGGCCACTGTACGCACTTCAAACGTTCTGCCGTCCAGCAGTAGACCCAACGCACTTATGGCATTCTTGCCGAAAATTGCCCCATAACTGTCAGGCAAGACCAATATCTTGATCTGTGCACTTTTGTCTTTGAATGTGAGCGTAGCTAGGAATGTACCTTTGACTCCATTGATCCTGCTTCCATCGAAATTGGTGATATCACCTTCTGTAGGGTCCAGTGTAGACTGATTGAAATATTTCTTGTACTGTGTCCATGTGACGCCAGTGATGTCAGAACAACTATCAGTCTCAGCAGTGATTGTCGTTGACTGGGTTTCAGTTGTAATCAGAATAGAACTCACGAACTGCTGAGCTCTTGAACTGTCAATTACAACAACACGACCTGTGTTATTTGTAGAGCTGTGAACTGACTTGCTTTGTTTCCGATTCTGACTCGACTGGTTCAACTTTTTGTAACAACAGCACTCAAAGTGGTTCATTCCTTGGCAGAAGTTGCATTTCTTGCCTTTCGCTGGACACTGAACATTGCCTCGAGTGTGTCCTGTTCGACCACAACTCTTGCATTTCTCAGTAGAGCCGTCCTTCTTTGACTTTAGTGGAGACTGCATACCACGATATGACCGTTTCTGTTGCTGTGCCTTTGACACTTTGTTGTCTGCATTCAGAGGCAAAGAGAGACGTGCAGAGTCTTGTCTGGCGCGCTCATCTGCCTGAGCTATACTCATGAAGCTGTCCAGGTCTACCTTGCCTTGCGCCAACAATTTCTCCTGCGTTTGCTTGCTCTGAACACCTTTTGTCAACTGCACACCCAATAGAAAATCTGCCATTCTGGTTGGCGAAATGTTGCCTTGGTCATCTTTTGGGAAGTTCTGGATACAGTCTGTCATCAATGCACGAAGTGCCAACATGTACTCGTCAACTGTCTCGTGAGAATCTTGTGTTCTGTTGGCAAAGTCGTAGTACGCGCGAACTGCATTGACCGGACGATGAAAAATCTCTTTGGCTGAGTTCAGGTACTCATCGAACGTCATGTCGCCGTCTTTGTCATAATCTTTGTGTGCACTGAACAGAGTCTGACCATGTGAACCCAAAAGCTGTACCAGCAGAATGTTCTTCTCTATGTGTGTCATTTTCTGATCTGGAGCCAACATTGCATCGTAGAGTGTGAGGTACCTGCGTAGTGATCGTTCCCAGATTGGCCACTTTTGTTGCGGTGCTTCGCCTGCCAGCGGCCAGTAGTCTTTAGGTTGCACAACAGGAAGCCTGCGTACCATGCCTGCTGCTCCTCTGCTTGGTTCTCCACCAGCTCTGTTTTGGTCCATTTCCGCTCACAATAGAGTTCTTGAATCAAGCTGCGTCGCCAGTTGATCTATCTTGTGTAGTATATGTAGACTCCAAGTAGATGAGACTTTACTTGGGTTAGACAGGTTATAGCAAAGGGGCTAACAAACACAACACAACAGCTCTATATATAAACACCACACAAGAAGATCATTACAATAGGATGCATATCATGTATTCACGTACTACAGTAGTGGACACATCAGAAACCCTGAAATTTAGCAGTTTTTAACCCAAAATAGGGCTTCAGAAAAAACGCCCCCAAAATTCGGCTCGGGGGGGGGGGTTGCCGAAAATCGGGCTTGGGGGGCTATACCCCCCAAACCCCCCCCCCCAACTACATGTATGGGTCAGCTGTTTTATCGTGCGACAATCTGAGATGCATGTACACTGTAGAATACGTAGATCAGACGTACCTCGCACGCTTCCAGTGTTAGCTCGCCCTGCTCGAACTGAGAGCCAAAGTCAGCGTCGAAACTTTTATAACGATCCTGCAAGACAAAGGCAGACACAGTATAAAATGGATGGAGCATTTGCGATGAGCTACTTTGACCAAACGCTGGAGTAGGCCGTCTCGTATAATTGCAGCCGCATTCAGGAGTCCGCGAGCCAGTGTATCCATAGCACCTTAAAATATGGAAGCGAGTTTAGAAAACAAAACTAGAGTGTGTGGCCACCGATGTGTGCAATGAACATGTCCTTTACGTCAACCGATTCTCGCCTCACTTTGCAATCGAAGTTGAGTCCACCAGGCGACAACCCGCCCTGTTCGATTATGACCTAAAACCGAGATTATCATTATTACACTTTAACAACCATTTCTTATAAGAGCGGTACGATGGGGGGCCTATCTGACTTGGAAGTCCTACACAAGAATATACACTATTGGGTTAGAAACCAGGGAAAACGCCAGCAGCACGATTTTTGGACGTTTACGGAAAAGCTCATTTCTCTGAAACCGTTAGGACTAGGCATACCAAACTTCAAACATTTATAGAGGAAGTGTTCTGCTACCGTAGCTGTTGTTTATATCCCCTAGTCTTCTGCACAACCTAGAATCGACGCTCCAAAATATAGGTGCTAAAATCAGTGTTTTGGTCATTCTCGCTACCAGGTGTGGAAGTTTTTAATATTCTTTTACTAACTATATGGACTAACCATCTGTTATATATCGCGCACAAAATTTTTTTGGCAAACTTGGCACAATGGCAAAAAATGAAATTTTCGTTTTTTGCATGAAAACCCGTTATTTTTCTAGTTTTTTTGCAAACCTACTTGTTATAGGCTATTTTTGAGTGTATAAATTGATTCCGCATGTCAAAATAAGGGATAGACACTGTTTAACTTGTAATGGCAAAAAATCCGAACATTTTCGTTTTTCCTGCTGCATGATGTGGTATGTACATTCAATTTTCGGCTAATATTGTCGTTCTAGACCATTTGAGGGCAGAAATCTATTCAGAATGTCAAAATTAGGTGGAGTCAATACTGTCCTTACGATTTCCATATCAATTTTTCAAACATGGAATTTGACGTTTATATAGCGCACTTGAACAAAAAAGCAAACAAAAGTCGTTTTTCAACGTCCATCTTCTGTTGAAAGGAGAGTGATTCAAATTGGTTTTAATCGCATTTGAAATCACCGTAACTTGTTACCTATACATATAGCACCACTTTCATGCAAAAACAAAAAATTCAATTTTTTGGCATTGTGTCAACGTTGCCAAAAAATTTTGTGCGCGATATATAACACATGGTAAACATCACTTGTATCGTACTTCCAACTGAAATAAAACGTGGTTTGCCTCCTGAAGAACACCGTACCGCTCTTACTCTTACATAAAATGGCTGTTAAGGTGGTGTGCTAGGCAGTTAGAACGTGGCTTCTATTCTAACTAAGAAACGTACTTTCATGAGGAGTGTGGCGTTCTTGACATCCATTAAGAACTGGTCTGTGTCCCATCCGAGATCCGGGCTTCCAGTGTTGCTGTCGATGCTACCCAACATACCGAAACCACTGGCAACGGCTATGTCATGGAGAAAATCGTGGCCGGCCAGCGTTGTATGATTTGGTTCTATGTTCAGCTAAACAACTCAGCGGCCGTTTTGAGTTAAATTAAATAGATACAAACGAACACCTTGAATTCGTTTTCCAGTCCAAAGTGCTTCAGAAAAGCAATTACAGTCATAGCATCGTAGTCGTACTGGTGTTTAGTTGGCTCCTTCGGTTTCGGTTCAATGCAGAATTGTCCAGTGAAGCCGATTTTCTTTTTGTAATGCACGGCCATTCGAAAGAGAGTGGCCATGTGATTCAACTCTCTGTGCATGTCCGTGTTGAGCAAGGTGTGAAATCCTTCCCGGCCGCCCCAAAATATGAAGTTGCGTGCGCGCAGCTTCTTAGCCACATCTAGACCTTTTCTAATTTGACCGGCCGCATAGGCCACTACATGAAAGTCAGGATTGGTGGCAGCTCCATTCATGTACCTGAAACAAGACACCGTTCGCCCTGTTCCACCCTTCCAGTAGCGTTTATAGTACAGTAGAACGCCATCCGATAAACTACTCACTTTACAGTGCCAGCAAATATGAATGCATTACGTCTTTCGAGATACTGTCAGAATCACAAGGGGAATTTGAATTCAATCAATAAACAGATTAACATGGCAGTTGGCAAACTTAACTTATTATAGTTGTGATTTATTATGTCAGTGTATGTTAGTTACAGTACCCTTTCGGGTAGCACATCTTTACTGCAGTGCGCATTTTGCAAGCATTATTGTTTAGTTGCCTATTTGCGTATGTACAAAAGTGCTTTTTAACTTGTCTTTCTAATCTATATTGACGCAATGAAAAAGCCTATAGATGCGCAATGAAAAAGCCTATGCCTATAGAAAAAACTGCAAGTTATTGGCACCACTACCTATAACAGCATCACTCTATACCTTTTGCAGTACGGTACGTACCGTACGCACATGCATGATGTAGTACATTTCAGACATATCCAATAAGAATGTAGGAACGAATCGTCTGAGTGAAGACAAAAAGGCCATAGCTGCATGCATACATACGGATACGGCATTTTTTGAGCCACAGAATAAAGCGCAAAAGGAAGTAAAAACTTTATTACGTACGTACCTGGGGTGCGAAAACAAATTGCAAGTGACCCATAAACATTTGACGCCAGTATGATTCTGTAACTCCAATGCCAAGTCAGTGAGTTCATCCAAATTGTGGTTGGTTTCGTCCATGTCCTTTCCTTCGGGTGCTACGTCACTGAAGCAGGAGGACCGAACGTCATACAGTAAAGAGTGCAGTGAGTACCGATCGTGGAAGGTGTAGTACTTGACGCCGAGTCGTGTGAAGAATTCGAATGCAACTCGCATTCGACGCTTCGCATTCTCCAGTGACTCTGAACCGTCTTCCCAAGGTCTCGAAAGCGTGCCAGCTCCGAAAGGATCGAGACCGGCCCCGCGGAAAGTGTGCCAGTAAACAACTGAGAACCGCAACCACTCCTCCATAGTTTTGCCCATTACCTCCTCAAAGTGTAAGAGTAGATATCACTTAGCAGTATGTACATACACAAGCACCTGGCTGGCGTTGTAGTATTTAAAAGCAAGACTGTCGTCCACCGGTGCATCTGGATTATACGGAATTTTGCTTGGGATTCCAGCGTCTACAGATTGCGACGCTTAGACAGAAAACAAGAAAAGAGATTGGTTTCACTAACCGTCGAAATATTGAGAAGCCGTGGCAGCATAGAACGCCATCACAAAACTACTGGCACAGTGCGGCTCGTCAAATGTAGAAAGAAGGCTGTGGTGACCAGCCAGCACGTAAACAACTCGCCTTTACTTGTAGTACAAGTGATGCGAGGGCAGCTGATAACCGATCTCTATGCCGGGCGCCCTTGAATGCTGCGCCAGTAGGCATTTTCCAGTGTAGAGTAGTAGGCTGGCTTTTGCTCGATGTACATAGGATCAGGGTGTCTAAAAAATGGAAACAATTTTCTGTTGTCCTTTTGGCATCCCCCTCAAAAAGACCGTACTCCATATCGAGTACCATCGCGAAAACGTGAATTTGTCAAATTCGGACAGCAAAAATCAAGACGACGAATTTGCACAAAATACGCTGTTGTACGAAACAAAATGGCGTTTAATTCGCGTTTTGAGAATCAAATCAAGGACGAATTCCAATTTGTGCGAATTTGCAAACGCTGTAACTACAGGCCCGAAAGTCCTGAGATTCGCAGGTCTGCGATAGACACGGTAAACAATGCGTCTGAGCGAAACTGCGAATAACGCACACCCACATCCTGCCCTTCCTTTGCTGCCTTCACTACTAGCCGGCACACATGCTCAGTATCAGTCTGAGCCATACATGTAGTTGGGGGTATAGGGGGTATTTATTTCGGATTTTCTGAGAAAATTCCCCCAGCCGGATTCTGGGGGGATTTTTTGAAAACCTACTTTGGGTTTCTAAAGCTGCAAACAGGGTTCCAGAAGCGCTGATTTGGTTTCAGAGACCCGAAAAAAGGTTTCTGAACCTCAATTAGGGTTCCGGAACGCTAGTTTGGGTTTCTGGAATGTCAAAAATAGGGTTCCGGAACCATAATTTCGGTTTCTGAGGTCTATAGGCGGCCTAACGCAGGGGCTACGGACAGCCAATCCATCCATCCGGCAGTCGGCACTACAGTAAGTCTTGTATAGCTAAAAATGGCTCAGTCGGGCTAAATACGTAGCTTTTTTGTTTTTGTTTGTAGTAGTTTATTCTGCAGTAGTAATAAAACACGTACAGAACTAGGAGGACAGCTGCCACTAGGGCCCTTTAATCTATCACCCCTATGTTAGTACAGGCTGTTAATAGTACAGTACTCGGTAACGAACAGGTTTCAAGCTATATAGACGTTTATGGTGACTAAAAGAGGTGGCTCAAACACAGTCGCAACAACTCGCAACAACTCGATTATAAAACTCATCACTACGAACCAACCTAGAAAACGCCGCGCAATCAAAGTTCACTTCGTCTAAACAGAGCTAAGTCCCCTGACTGCCCGTGTCCTTTCTTCGGACGTCCACGTCACAATTATGCCTTCCGCCTCCTCCTTCCTTTCTCCATTTTTGGTCAGCTCTCTTTCTCTTACTTTAACTGAAACCAGCCGTAGGTTTTAGTTATTAATTTGAATGCATGAGTGAATGTGTAGTGCACATTCCATCCATTCCAATGTGGTGTTTAAATAAGCAGAGGAGAGGGTGTGGTGTCATTGTTTGTGTTGTGTTGTGTAGTGTAGCTGTACGAAGAGATGGGTTCGACTGCGCCAGGAGACATCATAACGCTGCCGGATAAGAAGATGGTGTACAACGCGCCGTTCAGCGAGAAGAACGTCTACAACCTGCAGCTGGTGAACAACGGAGCGCACCGGATCGGCTGGGCCATCAAGACCACCAACATGAAGCGGCTGCAGGTGGACCCGCCCTGCGGTGTGCTCGACTCCAAGGAATCGCAGATGTTGCACGTATCCTGTGAGCCGTTCGACTACGCTTCCGAAGATACCAACAACGACCGCATCAGCTTCGAATGGACCAACACCCCCGAGGGCGCCGCCAAACAGTTTCGCCGAGAGTGGTTCCAGGGCGACGGCATGGTGCGACGCAAGAATGTTCCCATCGAGTACAACCCATGATCTCACTTGTCTTCCTGTACAGTACATCTATTGTATCTAACGTCTTTCCTCAGTAAACTCCACTCACTAAGTATATGTTCATTCCTCACTGCTTGCTTGCTGCGTAGGTAGAATGATGCATTTCTAGCGGTTCTGTGCTCATCTAGGTACTCTGCCAAAGCACACGGCATCAATCAAAGATCATCGGTTAAGAGTCAGACTCTGCCTGATTCGATCCACTCCCGCACCTTAGCCCTATTTAAAGTTAAAAATCGAACTACAGCATAGAACACTGAACCCCCAATACCCAATAGTGGGGGTTCTAGGGGGTCCCTCGGGGAGTAGTGATCAGGCGTGCACCTGGATGTCACAATATACAGTAGCACTCTGGAAATAGAATTAGACGCGCACAAACGAGGCTTTAGACAACAACAAAGACTAATTCCGTTACAAAAGAAAGAGAATTACGCCACCTGGGGCTGTGTTCGCCAAGACAAACAATAACCAACAAATGAATCAGACACTAACAGCTGCCGCCAGCAATCATTTTAACACTACGACTGGACCGCGATGGCGACCAACCATAAGCTTATACAACTGCTCATAGTTCTGCTGACTAAGCTTGATCTGTAGCTCCAAATCCAGAACCCGAGCGGTCAACTCGTCGTTTTGACTTGCAATTCTTCATTCTGTGCTTGAATGTCGGCCGGCCTACCTATCGGTGCGTTATTACTACTTCAAGCAGTAGAAAATAATGGGGATGGTTTCCGTAGATGTGAAGTGTGGGTGTGCTTGCAAGCTACAGGGGCTGTGCTTAAACGTCCAGAGACGTCTTGCCTATGTTAGAACTGTCGTTCATTGATTGCTCCGTTTACGTATGTAGGCCAGAATCGGCTTCAGTCAGATTTACAGTGCGAATCGATGTCTTAGTCCGACCCGACATTAATAGTTGTCATAATTGCACTCGGAAAAGATGTTGGATGATTCGACAACAACGTACACGAACAGAGGAAGACTATCGCTCGAATGACTAGTGACAGACGTATCAATTTTGATTCGAACATTGAGATTTTCGCTTACCTATTGCTATTTCGTCATTTACGTTAAATCATCGATCATATTTTACAGTACCACTAATTAATAAACCGTAACACTTTACTTAAGCTGAATTGTTCCCGTCTATAAATTTTGTAATTACTTTTCCCGTACTTTGCTGCGTAGAGTTGTTGCGTCGTCTAGCGTTACTGCAATTTTTGAACGCTATCGAAAACACTAATTGACGCAACTACGAGTGTGGCCGTTTTCCCGATTTTGACCACACACGCCGAAAACGCATAATCTGGGGCAGAACTTGATATAGCATGCAGTAATTGGAAGTTGATGTGTAGAATAATAATTAGGAGATCGTTAGCAGTCGTTTGATACCACGTTCAGTCGTCTGTGTTCAAAATTAGAAATTCGAGTGATCTGCCCACCCTAAGCTAGCGGTGTGGCCTGTGTATCTCCGGATCAATATTTACCCAATATTTACCCGGACAGATTAATTTACCTGAAATCGAACAAAATTTACCCGGCGACGTTAGATTTATTTACCGGTCGCCAGAGGTCTTAGCAAACAGTAAAAAACGTCGGAACAGCAAAAATTCCGGTAATATCGAATCGGCATAAAGCGCAAATTTACTATACCAGCGCTAATGCGTGATGAAGTTTGCATCGACTTCAACTTTATTCTCTCAACCCACACCAACAGCATGGTTCAAACGAGGGGTTGGTGACTGAAATAAAGAACAAATGTACAATACAAAACAGTAAAAAAAAACCACTGTACTGTTACCAACTGAGACTCCTGCAAATGTTGAAAAAAATCCGACTTACAATAGGATTTGAAACCAGCCAAGTTTTTGTGCACAACATCGTTTGGAATGGTGTTTCATATAGAAATAGCTTTGCACAAGTTACATGTGCCTTCAGTACCCCCATTTGCATTGGAGAAAGCCCATTCCCATCCGCCGAGCCGACCACCAAGCCTAGGTTTCAGCTTTAGGCCTAGGTTAAATCTTAGCTTTTCACGTTAAAAATACCTATTTCGCGGGTGGAAGAATGTACCGGGTATCATTTACATTAAAGCTTGACCGGTAAATAGGGACGTTCTTGACCGGTAAATTGGAATACAATAACGCCTAGACGGTCTTTCTTGGTAATGCATAGTATGTTCTTGAATAAAATGCGGTTTCGCACTCATTTAGACCCTAAATACAGATATGGCACGGTTTCGAAAGCGTTTGAGTTGAGGAGAGGCTTGGTTGGAACAGCCTTTGTCACAGGTGCAGTGCTAATTGGGTTTTTGCTTAGTAATATCATTTTCCCTATTCCCTAGAGTTGTTGACGGCTCGTGGCCCGGCGGATACAAGCATACAAGCAAGCAGCAAGAGTTACCGTTGTGAAACCAACAAAGAACGCGTTTGCACATTAACAGTGGTTGTGCAATGGTCCTATAAGTTAATCCGAATCTTCGGTTTTCTAGGTCAGATCATGTGCTTAAAGAAGACTCTGTTTCACTTCACAGCATTGCAGAAGTCGAAACAGTCTGAAATTGCACTTGGACCACTTTGGTACAGACCGCCTAAACAATGGGCCACTTTGATCGGGAGATACGGGAGGAGGCCCATTCCCCCCCACCCGGCGCTGCCGCGGCCGGATTACGGTATGCGCTATCTGCTCTATGTTTGGTGTGAAAATATATTTTTCTTCCCCTCCGCTGAGGTTTTTGAGAGGTCAGAAATGATTTTATATTTGGAAAATGCGTCTCTAGGAGTTCTTTTATGTTTCTAAAACAGGCTCTCCGGAGCGTGCCTATACTGATGCATCCATCTAGGGGTATTTTTATGTTTTTAAAACAGGGCCTCTGGAGCGTTCCTATACCGATGCGTCCCCTAGGGGTGCTTTTATGTTTTTAAAACAGGCCCTCCGGAGCGTTCCTATACCGATGCGTCCCCTAGGGGTATTTTTATGCTTTTAAAACAGGCCCTCCGGAGCGTTCCTATACCGATGCGTCCCCTAGGGGTGCTTTTATGTTTTTAAAACAGGCCCTCTGGAGCGTTCCTATACCGATGCGTCCCCTAGGGGTATTTTTATGTTTTTAAAACAGGCCCTCCGGAGCGTTCCTATACCGATGCGTCCCCTAGGGGTACTTTTATGCTTTTAAAACAGGGCCTCTGGAGCGTTCCTATACCGATGTGTCCCCTAGGGGTATTTTTATGTTTTTAAAACAGGGCCTCTGGAGCGTTCCTACACCGATGCGTCCCCTATTGGTAATTTTATGTTCTTAAAACAGGCCCTCCGGATATTTCCTACACCGATGCGTCCCCTAGGGGTACTTTTATGTTTGGAAAACAGGCCCTCCAGAGCGTGCCTATACTGATGCGTCTCTAGGGGTACTTTTATATTTGGAAAATTGTCAGGCCCAGACCCAGCCCAGGCCTCCAAAAGTCGGTGACGGTAAATACGTAAATGGGAACCGAACTGGAGCTGCCGTTGCACCGTACCTGATAACAGCAAAGGGGAGGGATGTTTGCACTTGCAGGCAGATATTCTGAAAATAATTGGCATACCGGGTATCGGTATTTATAAAAATTGCAACTACTTGGAGATTTAAGCTGTTCTGTTTTAGTGCTTTTACTACCACTTCTCTGTGAAGTCGTTTAAACTTCGCGCGCTTTGTGTTGTTTCACATGCAGCAATATTACAGTAACCCGCCGCGGCAGCGCCGGGTGGGGGGGGGGAATGGGCCGGGAATCGGGAGATACCAACGGGCAACAACGAATAGGGGCGACGGGCGCCCCGGGGCGACGGGGCGCTCGGGAGCCTTAAAACTAATTAACGCACCGCATGTTTTACGAAAATTTTTCACCGACCGTGCCACTTAGGTACTTAAACATCTTCGTTGCATCTTTTCTCCTTTTTTTGAAAGAGACTAACAAAGAATAAGAGAAAGGACTGTGTCCGTGTTTGTTTACACTTTTCATTTGGTGTCATGGCATCAAAGTTTACAAGTTCCGAAAATCCACGTCGCCTTGGTACTAGGGATGCAAATGGTATAAAAAATACCAAATACCAAATACCAAATACTAGATGGTATTTTCTATACCAAATAATACCAAATAATACCAAATAATTCCAAATAGTTGATAAACAGGTCGGTAGCTGTTTGGAATGAGCGCAAAAGTCATACTGTTTGTTTTTTTCTGCAAAAATATATAAGTTTTGCCTCAGTGGTAGAGTTTTTGTTGCATCTAAAAGAAATCTATACGACAGTAAAGGGTAGGGGTGGCTCGCTGGCCGGCAAGCCGTAATTATGCGCCGCTATTGTTATGTTAATCGGGCCGGCCGGCTGAGCCTTCTATTGATCGGCCGGTCAGTAATTATACTTGCTGCATGAAAGAATGAGGAGAACGCGTTTAACAAGGTTTAACAAGGTATATGCTGGAGCCTTCTATTGATCGGTGGCCGGCCTGCCTGACCGGTAATTATGCTTGCTGCATGAAAGAATGAAGAGAACGCCATTTTAACAAGGTAATTTTCACTTTGAGTCAGCACTCAGAGAATATTAGAACACATAGAATAATAACATTGCTATCTCACCCAAAGAATATAAAAACACAGAATAACATTGCTTTTTCAACACCCGTAGAATATAAGAACACAGAACCGCACTATTATAAGAACTAACAACATTGTTACTATTGCGCGCTGGCGTTTATGTGACGGAAGCAACTAATTAGCTGTTTTTTGAAGTTTCTGTCAGGGTTTGACCTCAGCCGTGCAGTGTTCGCATTTGTAGATTTCTTTGTTAGCAGTTGAACTCGCACACAGGCTATGCTGCCAGCCATCGCACTCACTGCACTGAATCCAGTCGATTTCAGTGTCCTCTCCTTCATCATTGTCATTGAGGCAGACTGTACAGCGAGAGGGAACTAGCTGCTGCATTCTTTCTTGGGCCGCTCCTACCATCTCCGCGTCTGCTTCCATCCATGCTGCCGGCCTACGTGGCTTTGCTCTTCTGCGAAATTGGGGAGCCTTGGGTATTAGTCTACTGTTCGCAGCGATGGTAGGACGCTGAGGATCAGCCTAAAGCCTGCGAGCTAAGTATTAAATACAAAGACAACGGCTTAAATAATAACCGAGAACTGAGCAGCTGATTGTCTGCGTGCTCGCGTGTGATCATTGTTTCTCTCTTTGTCTGGATGCGCTCTCACTAAATGATTGTTCAGTCCTCGTTTCCAGGCAAAGTTCTTCTCACAGTGCGGACACTGTTTACGCTCAGAAGCTGAAGCCATCACACATAACCACCGCCAGATAGGACAACAATGAGAGCATACCTCGCTTGTAATGTCGCCGGAAATATCACTGCCTGGAGAACGAGAACCGGAAGCTTAGTAGCCTGTAGCCTCAGAAGGAATACGTTTGTAGCGGCCGCCGATCAATAGAATAGAAGGCCTTAGCCGGCGGGCTCGATTAACATAACAATAGCGGCGCATAATTACGGCGGCCCATGCTGGCCGGCCAGCGAGCCACCCCTACCCTTTACTGTCGTATAAGAAATCTAGTCATGCCGAGAAAGAAAACGAGCAGAATTTGATGGTTTTTCACTTACTCGGGAAATGGGCAAGCACGTTGTGACGTTTGCGGTCTAGGCTCGGTCTCGATAAAGGGCCCGTCCATAAACGACGTCGTACCAAAATCCCGATTTTTCGGACCCCCCTTCCCCCAAAATCGCCTTGCGTCGTTTCATGGGGGGCCCCCTTCCACTTTTTGAGAATTTTCCATGAATGGTTGTTTGTTATAAGCTAAACTGGTCAGAATTCATTATTGTTTTGTTGCTCAGAAACGGTAAAGAGACGTCTTGTTCTGCGTATCTGCATTGTTAAACTTTTAGTAAATTAGAAATAAAGAGAAAACTCTGAACAGAAGAGCTCTGACATGGTATATAGTCGCAAAATATGCAGAATTTATCGCTTAAAAGCTAACTGTTTAGTTATTTAAACTATTTGGTATTATTTGGTATTATTTGGTATAAAAAAATACCAAATACCAAATAATACCGGATACCATTTGCATCCCTACTTGGTACCTACCTATTGCGTGACAAAAACTGGTTTGAACGCTACAACAGGTGCGTTAGTTAAATTTCCTTCCCTACCTAGCTACCTACCCTACCTACTGAAGATCGTTTACTGGTTAGATCATACAGATTAGACGAGTGGGTTATATACACACATCGGTAAACATCGGGGTAAACATCGGTTTTATCGGTCCCTCAGCGGCCGGCTCAGTAGGCACATGGTCTGACCTTAACGTAATGTATTGTTTGTAACCGGCCGCTCTAATCTCGGCGCTGGCCTGGTCGGCCGGCCGCTCGCGCGCGCGCTAAGGTCAGAGCATGTGCCTAATGCGCCGGCCGCTGAGGGACCGACAAAACCGATGTTTACCCACACATCTTTCATCACTCACCCCCCTAACGTTATAAATATAAAAAAAATTATGTATCGATCATACATGTAGCAGGCGTCTGCCTGGCCCCACCCGCTGGGGTCTGGCTGGTCTACGTCCCCTGAACTTGAGTTTAGACCCTTCTCCGCTAATCTAAGAATCATGTTTGTTAACGGTGCCTTTAGCCATTTTCGATCCCTTTCCATGATTTCCATCATACTTGTTTAGGGGTTGGGTGGGGCTACCCCCAATTAGAAACATAACCACTCCTCTACCTGAACCTGTTACATACATGTATTATTTGCATGATGTGTGATTTCGTTCTGACATTGATTATTTTAGGAGGCAGCAAAAGCATGCCCGAAAACCATGTTACGTAATGTGCCAGCAACGGCTTCCCCAGATCGTTTGTGCAGCTACTCAACCACCGTTTCCAGTCTGCAATCGACTGCCGCAGCCACTGTCTGATGAACCCAAAGCCCATCTGACCAAGAGAGATTGGAGTTGACTTGTTTGGGCCGCCTCAACCCCCAATTTACACCCAACCTTACCACAATCGAGTTGAGCTCAAGCTGACACAGAACTTCAACGTCATCTCTGGTTGGGACCAATTGCCTGTGGACATATCAGCTTTCTAATTTTTATAAATTTGTTCATGGTTAATTAGTTGCGAATACAGATTGTTTACGAAAAGTTCTTGCTGTGAATTTTTTGGCGGTCAGTACGTGTTTAGTAAGCTATGGCAGCTCAGTGCTCTGTTTGGTGACTATCACTTTGAAAGGTTGGTTTGTTGTGCGATAAATTCACCTTTACTACCCTTTTGTCATTGTTGTCACGCGTTGTTGTTGTTTTGGTCTAAACGTGCTTGCTTCTCGATTAATGTATAATTTACTTTTTGCTAGTGGTACTACGTACGTGTGTGTCTAGTGCGTCTAATGTAGTTCGTTGCTCTATTGCTCATCTACCTGCCTGCTGGCGTTTGTATTGTAAGCTACTGTACCCTATTAAAAGCATACATTCTATACACTCGCACTTAATTCCTTGGTTTTCCTGAAAACCTTTTCCTAACAATGGTACGCTTTGCTTTTCTGATTTCTTTTTCTCTCGGATCAACTTGAAAAAGTGACAGCCGATCTGAATAAGCTGTCCACTCTCGAGACGAAGAGATCGTACGCATCTGTCCTGCAAACAGCTAGAAATGGTTTGCCTTGCCTAACCCTTCCTCCTGTTATGACAAAGTGCACTCTGAGTTGGTGCGTATTTGTGACTCGGAACGAGAGATTCGAGAACGTGAGCGACGCAGCTTCAACCTCGTTATTAACGGACTTTTCACTCGAACAACAGACAGAAGGGACGTCCCTTCACTAGTCAACGAGGTTCAACAGTTTCCGCTTCAAACTGCTTGTCAGCATGTTTTAGTATGCTGCCTGTCAATGAAGGCTTTTCACTAGAGAAAGCAATTGCGGGATCGACGAGAAAATGATGAAAGTGACCGGTTTGTTGACTACCGCACACTCTGTATTCGGAGAGTGAAGGCCAAAGCCTCCATATTTGTTGTTTTCATTTTTGTTTTCTTATAGGTACATTGTGTACGATCTCTACCTACACCACTTACACGAGCAAGTACTTATACCAGCAGGTTGGCGGCCAATCATATCCGACTTGGGTGTGACTTTGTCCATCAATTCAGGATGCGAGAGTTGGTGCGTAGTTGTTGCAATATTATGGTAACAAAAATCAGTTGCTATCTCTCCACTTTCATATAAATAGCCATATTTCTAGAATACCAGGCCTCGATACCGTACAACAATTGAGATCGCACACACACATGAGCAGCACACAAGATCGGCACACCCTATCAAGCACATGACTAGGTGTTCCACTGCTAAATTGGCTGCAGAGATCTCCGATAGCCTGTTTGGCCTGTGGTGCGAGTGCGACAGGTTTTGCTTCTGGAGCAAAGCTTAGTCTGTAATCTATCTGTACTCTACTCCTAAATACTTTTGGACTCTGTTGTACACAGATATCGAGGCTGCCTGCTAATTGAAATTTCGTATTTTATCGTTTTCATTGGGCCTGCCCTGCATGCAAAGTTTATCAAATGAAGGGCTTAGCCAATCGTCGACCGACAACCACCCCTATATCTGATCGTGTCGAGTAGTGTATGTAGCGCTCATCGCTCTATAAACAATTTACAAGGAGGTTTTGGTCCCCAGCTCTTGTAACGTAAGTCTAAAACTTGATTCGCTTGTCAGGGAGTCAAGTGGCACAGATAAACACAGATGCGTACTGCGCCTTGGCTATTAAAAGGCCTCGCTTTCTAAATCGCTCTTTTGGTTACGCTGTCTTTCAATTCCACTGTTGACTTTCGGTTCAGTCGATCTGTCTCCTGACAGACCGGATATTGGCAACCTGGGTAAAGCCAATCTTTATGCACATAAAAGCAAACGCAAAAACAAAAGGTTCTTGCATATTTCCGCTTAGAACCGCTCATAAATGCATTAGTAGAAACGGCGCCCGCAGTACTGGAATTTAGGGGTGCGTCTGGCTCCCGAGCGCCCCGTCGCCCCGGGGCGCCCGTCGCCCCTATTCGTTGTTGCCATACCAACGACGCACCTAAGCTAGCATAACAACACCGCATATATAATTTTGCTCAGCTGAAACATCGAAAAAGGACAAAATTTTGTATAACATTGCTTGGAAATAACATTTTCGATTTCTATAGGTGCATTGAAAACTTTTTGATTGAAAAATCTGCGTGCTGAGGTGACGGTATTTCTAGCTTGATTGATGATTGTCTTTCTTCGTTATTGTTTTGTTATCGATATTTTTAAGGCTTTTGCTGATGTAAAAAGTAGCCTGGTTTAAGCCTGCTGCTAAATATCACCTGACTACCACTGATGGCACCAATAAGGTTGGAAAAACGCTAGTTTTTGCCTCAGAAACCTTTCTTCTGCACAAAGGTACTTGGTTGCTGTACGATTTTTTAGGTAGGTAAACTGCAGGAACGCCGGCGTGGTTCTAGTGTAGGGTAACCCATGACATGTATGGATTCTGTAGGAAATCCTAATACTGTTTAGATTGGCCGACCGTAGCTCCGGTATGCGGCGAAACAAGAAACTAGCGGCAGACGACGACTTGACGGTAAGTTTCAGAGGTGGTTGCAGATAGAGAAGTTTGCAGAGTGCGTTTCAGGATGCCAATGAGTGTCCTGTCAAAAAAGTGCGCTTAATATTTCGCGAGCGCACAGCACTGTCTTTGCTGGACGAGTGTTGCGGAGCCGACGAAAGCACGACCTTGTCACTTCTGCACAGTTTGTCGTCGGACTTTCTGCGCACAATCAAACTGGACGACGTGCCGTTGGCCGTTGAGAAGTTGCTCTCTCTCCTCAAACTAACTTCCAGCTCGTCGGTGCAGTGTCTGCTTATTCAGCTGTTACGACAGATGATCGAGTTTCATTTCGGTGCGCAGCCGAACCGACACGTGGCCAAGATGGTGAAGGATCTGCTGGTGCTGGCGCCACACCGTCGATGCGCCAGTGGTGCGGTGGCGGTGGCTTCCTTATTGAGTGTGGTGGCGCCTGCGCTGGTCGACGTGGAGTGTGTGGAGCTGATGTCGTTGGCCAGAGAGCTGTTGCAGAGCAACCAGTGGCAGTGTCGGAGCTGTGCGCTCAGCATTCTCGTGTCTTCTGAGCGCGACCTGACGGCCGTCGGCAAGACTCTGTGCAACTACTGTGCTGACCAGGACGTTCGAGTGCGCATTTCTGCCGTCAACAATTTGCTGTGGCTGGCCAAGAAATGCAGGGATGAGCGAGCGGAGCTATCGAGTGAGCACTATACACCGGTCTGTGCTCTACTGCAGGACTCCTCTGAGGATGTGCGCTTGGTAGCTCTGAACATCGTCAAGATTCTGGCTGATCTTTACTCTGAAAAGTACCTTTTCTACTTGACTTTGCTATTTGTGCGCTTGTATTTTCAGGAAAGTGCCGGGACCGAACGCCGGCATTGAACTGCGTCTAGTGGACGATGCTTTTTCCAGACTGTGCCATGCCTTGCACGATCTCAGCGTCAACGTTAGGGCTGAAGCTGCCAGACTTCTGGTGAAGAAGCACTTTACTTTTAAATTTTTCTGTGCAGAGTGTTTCGGTTTACCCCCAGTTCCGATGCCCCACTTCCTTTTTCCCATTTCCGATTTTCAGGGTGAAATGGAGAACGTTAGCGACTCGTTCCTAGATCAGACATTGGATAAAAAGCTGATGTCAAGGATGCGGGTACTTTGCCTTCTTAGACATTATGTGCATCGTATAAATCAGTTTCAGCTCAGCCGCTCAGGTCAACGTATAACTCCACGTCATAGATTGGTGCAAGAGTGGTCGACAGGCAAGAAATTGGGAGAGGACATACCGGCAGAAAAACTCGAAGAAGATTCTGTTTCTTTGATTCCCAGCGGAGCTTGCGGCGCTTTCGTAACTGGACTGGAGGACGAGTTTATGGGTTGGTTGGACGTCTTATTCTGCTTCTTTGTTTGTGACTTGTGTTGCCAACCCGGTTTCTATTCGGTTTGATGGCTCAAATTAAAAAAATACTGATGATCTGCATGGACTTAAGCTAACTTGCAAACCAGCTATGATCTCGAAACGGGAGTACCAGAATATGAAAGGCCATTGGAACAGCTACAAAGCCATTTCGGAGTCGGGATCCTAGCTTAAGAAACGAATCAAGTGTGATCGTTTGAATGGAGCCTGTTAGGCACCAGAAAATGAGCCCGAAAATCCCTGCCGACCCAACTCTGAGGGGGTGTAGCTCCGGTTCCAGGGGTTGCTGTTGGCCGGCTGTAGGCTTAACTGACTTTTAGGGGTCCCTAATGAGGGCGTATATCTCAGGATCTAAGCAGAGCACATTAATGAAACTTTCAGCATCTTTTAAGAATTTATTGATCTTTCATTTAAAAAAAGATTCATTCAAATCCGTTGAGATTTGCCTTAACAACTGACTTTTAGGGGTCCTTCTATTATACGTACAATGTACCTGTATTAATTAACCACTTTCTTGCTAAGGCTTAGGCTTAGGCTTAGGAGTCAACTGAATACGGTAGATAATATTTAAATTTTTGTTAGGGACCCCTAATAGTCAGTTTTGCCACCGCTGTAGCAACTGCAAATCTCAACGGATTTGAGTGAATCCTTTTTTAAATGAAAGATCAATAAATTCTTAAAAGATTGCTGAAATTTTCATTACTGTGCTCTGCTTAGATCCTGAGATATACGCCCTCATTAGGGACCCTACAAAGTCAGTTTTGCCCGGCTGTACACAGTTGGTCTTCGATTGAGGTCTATTTTAACAGATATTAATATCAGCCAGATCGGTGAGATGCTTGCCTCGTCTCTTGGCCCCTAAGCTGACTTTCTTTCAAAATGCATCTTAAATTTTATGTTACGAAGTGTTCTGCAATACATTTTATTGAATTACTGTTGAAAACAGTTTAGAACTTTTCGAGGCTCTGTTTTACTTTGACTTCAATCTGCATGAGAGTGTTAGTGAAAATTTGCTTTGCAATGCGATACGATGGGGACCAAAGTCCTACGATCAGGCCTGACGGCTCACTTCGCAACCCCGCATGCTAATAGCGGCTTTTGGTGCTGCGTAGGCCGGGCCCAGCTGAAGCTACTAGACCAACAGTTTTGCAGTTATGAGGTGCAGTAAGTTGCGTTTCAGTTGTTCGTCAGGTGTCGGTGCGGTCTCTGAGTCGACTGGCACGAAACCGAGCGGCGTTTGCATCAAAGGCCATGGACTTTCTGGCTGACATGTTCAACGACGAAATCGAACAAGTGCGTCTGGACGCAATCAACAATCTGATGCCTTTGGTCTGTCATGGCAGACTGCAAGAAGACCAAATGGAAATAATCCTTAATGTCTTAGATGTAAGATCTTACTTTACATGCTTTATTTTGCTTTTCGCAAAAACCAGTAACAGATTTTTGTCCAACTGAGATCGATCTCAACTCTGGTGTGCTCTCCTCTCATTAGCTTAGGATGATCTCTTCTTTGTAATAGGATGCGATGGCTGACAGTCGTGCGGCCCTGCGGGAGCTGTTGTGTCGTTCTCGGCTTGCCACCAAGCCATGTGTCAAGATGACTGTGTCTGCTCTACTCAACAATCTCAAGCGATATCCGTCAGACAAAGACTCTGTTTGGAAGTAAAAATGCAAGGTCGCTGGAGATTCTGCTATGATTAGTTTGGTCTTTCAGATGCATGAAATATTTGGGCGCCAATCAACCAGAATTGGTGACGCCGCTCGTCAACGATTTGTTAGGTTTCCACGACTTTCTGGCCATTCCCGAACCGAAAATCGAGGATGCCGATTGTGCGCAAACTAGCGATTGTACCGGAATACTCTCTTGTGTTGTTGCAGACGTAGCCAGACTGATTTTGGTATTGAGTGCGGCGGTGAAGTCTCCCACCATCAGGGCTTTGTTTCCCGCTCACACTTGGAGGCACTATCGCTACCTCAGAGACAGCGCTCCCCATTTAGTAGCTCCTATAGAAGTGCGCTCTGCTTTTTCCGGTTCCACTTATTCAGTAAGATCTTATAGACAGACAGAAGCCCGTTGTTGTCCGAGACGGTTGACAGCGGTGGACGCGAGTTGCTGCGCCGCACCTACGATCGACTGGTGTCCTTCACTTGGTTGGATGGTTTGTGTTTGTCAGACAGACTGCATATTATTTCCTTGCTGACCAGGTGTGTTTCTTTCGCCTTCCTCTTCGGTTCTGGCGGCCTCACCTCAGTTGTCTCACAAATTGCACATACAATATACATGGGCCCAATGTTTATCACCCTAGCCGGCCAGTACTTCTTCGGTCCCCCTCCCGAGAGAAAATTTTTCGCTTTTTGAGGCAAATAGGCGGTTTTTAGACTTTTTGGGACCCTCTCCGAATTTTTCCGGCCCGTGTATGAAATTGCAGAGTGAAATTTTGATTTAAATTAAGAAAGATTTTAAGAAATCTGACCCGTTCCGGTTATGTATTGGCTGGTTGCGGTCGGTGGTTGTTGTGGTATAGAAGGAGTACGGTTTGCAGAGACTTGGAACGCATCACCGAGCTGGACGATCGGTTGGCCCCGTCTGCCGGCTTCTTACGTCACTGCTGCAGCTTTATGGTTGTTTTCGGACAGTTTCTAGCTCTGATCGCTTCGCACTCCGCCGAAAATGAGCTCTTAGCTGACAAACTGTCAGAGGTGAGGTGTCGGTCTGCGTTATAACTGGCTGCATCTGCTAGTTTGAGAACGTGCAATGTCTGACTGAGCTGGGCGAACTCTACTCTGGTCTGGAACAAGATCTCATTTGTTTCCTGCTCGAATGCCGGTTGCGCGTTATTGTGGCGTCGCTGATGGTGGATGTTAGTGCGGGCAGAGCGGCTCATACGACAGTCTTGAAACAGAACCTGGCCGAGTACAGCGAGTGAGCGAGCAACCAGCGCCCTCCATTTAACTGCTCACTCCCCTCCTTTTCAGACAGATAGAATGTTGTGTTAAAGGGCAGCAGAGTCCAAAGCTGGCTTTCGCCAGTTTTCTTGCGGACGTTCTGGAGCAGCTAGAGAACGGTGACGGATATCTGAAGCCAACCATTGGGGCCGCCTACCTGGACCAGCTGCAGAGTCATCCAGTGAAGTTTCCCGGTCGCATTAGTTTAGAGAGCGAACAGATTAAGAAGAAAAGCTGCAAAATTATCGAGCCCAGCGCTGACTCCGATGTTACTCTGAAGTTCGTTGCCAGAATGGTTACGTCTGTGCCTTTCTCTGGCTTACTGACAGGCTTTGCGAACGAGGATTTGAAAAGAATCAGAGTGTTGGTGCGGCTTCGTTCCGGAATGTCTGTATGTAGTCGGTTCTTTTGCAGGTGGTGTATCCGGACTCGTCAGAGCACTTCTTTCAACCGAGATCGGTCGATTTTCGACGAATCACGCCTGAGCTGGTGCGTCTCAGTTGTGATGTGTTGTTGACGGCGTCTCTGTGGAACGAAAGTGCGGCAGTTCAGTTTTCGCTGGTTCTCATTCACAAAGCCGACGACCAAGAACTAGTGGACTCGCTGCGGACACTAACTAATGACGCGTCCAAATCTTACGTGGTCTGTAGTCAGCGATCGGCTAAAGTTTTAGTTCTGCCCAAGAGTCGCTGTTAATGTGTTTGATAAAAGCCAATTTGAGGGCACTGGATTATTCTGCCAAAGTGTGTAACCGTTCTGTACCGGTGTGCAGATACTGATTGATACGTGTTGGCTTGTTTTCACTGTGCGGCTGACAGTGCAGGCATGCGGTGTTCGGTGTTGTTACCGTTTTGGGTTCTGCTGGTGTCTGCCGACCCGGACAACTTGTTCGGCGGAGTGAAGGTGTGCGAGCCGCCTGAGACAGAGTCCACCGAGCTATTGTTGGAGGTGTGTTTTGCGTGCAGTCCGCCGGAAGCCACTCAGGCGTCGTCTGAGCAGTGTGCCAATGTGGCTGACTGTTTGGCGGCTGCTATTGTCAATCTTACTCTGTCCATGCCGTGCCAACCGGAGAACCCAACTTCGGTCAATGGTCCTCCCATATTGAACGAGTGTAGACCAGCTACCATAGTGTTCATTTTGGTGGAGACCCTACGCAAGTACCTGTCGGCAACGGTATCGACTGAACGTTCAGTAAGGTGTCAGAGACGCAGCCGACTGATGGAACTGATTTCGGTGTGTGCCCCTGAGGATTCGGTGCAAGGAGCTGCGGCCGGCTATGATCTCTTGGCTCGACTGCTCTCAAAACGAGTCGGCGCCGTGGAACCGATCGCTTCCGAAATGCGAGCTGTGCTTAACAAGAAGATGTGGCAGGGCGGACTGGTGATCGCGTTTACTTTCGCTTGTCCCGGCTTCCTGGCTGTTATTTCCCCGCAACACATTCAGATAGTGACTTGGTTGCAAGTGACAAGCTGTTTGGTAACCTTCTTCTATGTCTACAGCAAATACGGCGTCTTCTATGCGTTGGCTGCTGGTGCTGTTGCGCTAACGGTCATGGCCGTACAGTTCCTACTCATAATTGTTGTTAACAGGAGTGCTTTGGCAGAACAACATGCCCATTCTGACTGAGTCTTTCATCTACCTACATACGTGCATCCCTGTCTAAAGCTGATCTTGCACTGTTGCTGGGCGGGTAGGGTGTCTTGATTGAGTTGCTTAAGATGCGATTGTCTACATAGCATTTGATATTTTAGAACGTACTCTCATACTTGCTTATTGGCTACAGATAACGCGCATGCCAAAATCTTTAGCAGTCTTGAATACAGTGCGCACGTATTTTGATTTTAGCACTTGCAGCTCGAAAGATTGGTGTAATTGCGTTGGTGTAATCGTATACTGTAGTTAAAGTTCGCTTCGCTGTCTCAAGCCAACATTCTATCCTCCAGTTTCTCCGTACTGGTTAGAGTTTTTTAAGAGTCACCGCGGTCATTACGTAGTTAGTTGGTAGTGTAAGAGTTTGTATTAGTGGCTAGATGGTTTATTTGGTCAATCGAAGACAAGTTTCAACCAGTGTGATGCGCAATAACTACAGTATATAATGGCATAAAGATATAATCATATAATAACAGTTGTATTTATCTTGTATCTTTCTTAGGGTTCGGTTCAGGAAGATTGTCTGTGGAGGGCGTAAGGCGCCTGTCTTTGTCCTCGGAAGATGTTTCGAACGTGTCTGATTCTTTAAAATCGGTTTCGTTCAAGCCAGGTAGGGTTCTGAAGTTGGTGTAGAATCGGCCGCCGGGTTCCCAGTCGAACGGCGCTTTGGGGTCGTGTCGTTTGCGCGCCGTCACACAGTTAAGTTGCAGTTCAATCCAGGCGTAGTTGGGTCGGTCGACGTAACAGAGTTTCTTGAGGTGTTTCAGAATGCCAAAGTACTCGGTGGGACAGTTGGTGAGCAGACTGCGGTCGTTGATCGTTTCCTTCAGTTGCTTGGTCTCGTCTGTGCCGTAGCCCCGCCAAGGGAGCGCGCCTCTGATCAATTCTATGGTCATGAAGAGCAGCGACCAGAGATCGTCGTGGCGACCTTGTTCCATGCGTCTGTGCACGTTCAGGGAGCAGTAGGTGAGAGTGCCACGGAAAGGAACGTCCAACCGCGGCTCTCGCATCATCTTCACGCCGTCGCGCGAGACCACCTGGTACTGGCGGGCCAAGCCAAAGTCGAACATGTAGACGGTGCGTCTTGACTGTCTGCCCAGTGCAAAGTTGGCTGGTTTGATGTCGCGATGCACGTAGCCGATGTCGTGCAGGTTGTTGATGGCGCGTAAACACTGCAGAGCCAGACTGTTGGCTGTCTGGGTGGTGAACCGCCGCTCCGGACAGTGGCGTCGCAGCTGCTGGATGCTGTAACTCAGTAAGGACACCACCATGAAGTTGAACTGAGACGTCTTGCCAAACGTATGCAGTCTGCACACGTGCGGCTTGTTGGCTAGTTTCTGCAGAATCTTCACTTCCATGCGTAACACCTCGTCGTCCTTGGCTCTCTGTAGCCGTTCGGCTTTCAGTGCCGCGCGCGTCGCCTTCGTCTGGTCGATCACTTGGTACACCGTGCCGCAGCCGCCTTCCCCCAGCAGACGCTCCACTCGCCATCTGCCCTCCACCACCGTGCCCACCTCCAGACTCACCGCGCCCGACACAGCGTTCCCCTCGCTCTCCATTAGTAATACAAACACACTGCCACCAATACACTGACGCCCTATAAATACAGGGTGTGCGTGCGCCAAAATAACCCAGCAGACGTTCCACTCACCATCTGCCCTCCACCACCGTGCCCACCTCCAGACTCACCGCGCCCGACACAGCGTTCCCCTCGCTCTCCATTAGTAATACAAACACACTGCCACCAATACACTCACGCGCTATAAATACAGGGTGTACTGTACGTACGCCAAAAACAACCCAGCAGTCTGTAGAAACCGTAAATCTCAACCGATTGGAATGAATCTTGCTTTTAATGAGAGGCAAATAAATTCTTGACATTCTAGATCTTGTTCTTCTCTCAGATGCTGATTTACTGATTGATGCATCTGTTTCAAATCCCTTTTCGACAAGCTATCATGACACAGTGAAGGTGTGGCTAAATCTGTCAATCTTAGAGAGAAAACGAACAGTAGTGCATAGAAATTTTTTAAGGCAAATCACCGATTGATTGCAGAGTTCTTACTAAAAGTAAATTGGGATTCCATTTTTGAGACCGCCAACACAGTTGAGGAAATGTGGAATGAGGTCATGAAAATAATTAACTTTCTAATTGCAACATATGAACCCTTTGTTCTGCGAGAAAGAAACCAAAAGGTTACAGATCGAAAAAAGCTCGAAAACTAGCATTACAGCAAAAATGGGCTCATCAAAATCAAAAGTTTGTTCGTTCAGGCGATCAGGATGGCAGAATGGTTGCTAGAGAGCTACAGTAGCCATTGACCGGCAAAGAAAGGAAAGAGAGGATTCGCGCCGTGAAGAGGAAAGAGTGTTGGGTTCGGGGAAAGATAAAAAATTCTGGAATTTCGTAAATTCGAAAATGAATAGAAAAGAAAGGATTCCTGTACTGAAAACTGACTCAGACCTACTGGTTATAAATTGTGCCCAAAAATGTGAAATGCTTAATGAGTATTTTGCGTCCGTTTTTCAATTTGATGATCGGTACACTTCGCGTGTGTAAATAGGACAAATGCATTTCTAGGTGATGTGACTGGAGAACTTGCCTTACAGTGGCGATTAGCTCATGTAGTGGCAATTCACAAAAAGGGGCCGACATCAATAGTTGAAAACTATCGGCCTATTAGTCTGACTTCTGTTTGCTGTAAAATTATGGAGTCCATCGTTAAAGATAAAATGACAAACTTTTTGCGGGTTCAAAGTCTAATTTCTGAAAATCAGTATGGTTTTCTCTCACGGCGCTCCACCGTCTCTCAGCTTCTTGAATTGTGTAAGCGCGCCCGCGTGTAATGTGTAAATGACTGGACAAGGCATTTAGATAAAGGCGAATTTGTTGAGGTATTTTATTTGGATATTGCGAAGGCTTTCGATTCCTGCATTCAGAGAATAATGTTAGCTACGCTTCAGGTGTATGGTATTTGTGGGAACCAGGGATGTGAGGTGTGTTTTTTCCGGTGTTTTTTCCGTTTTTTTCCGGAAAAAAACCGGTTTTTCTCCTAAGGGTAGGAAAAAAACATAAATCGCGGAAAAAAACTCAAGCAAAAAACAATATCACCCAAGGGGAAAAATGCGGAAAAACTAAGCTAAAAATAGCTAATTTATGTCATTTTTCTAACCAAAAATGGACTTTTGCGATGTATAATAGGCCATACTGACTCAAAACTGTTAGAAAAACAACAGAAAAGACCAAATTTGGCATGATAAAACAAAAATGCAAACTGCTGTAAGAAAATTTGCATATAGGGTTTATTGATGAACCCTGTCAGGGACTGTTTCATGCCTGTTTCGTGATTTATATCTATGTAACACGTGTATTTCTGGTCTGAAAAGACTGAAGAAGGCGCTAGGAAGCGTTAGGAATCATAAAACCAGTCTAGGATACTCAGAACTTGGGCTGGAGTTTTTTTCCGTGATTTAGGAAAAAAACCGGAAAAAACTGAAAAAAAACTGGAAAAAAACAGGCCGAGGTTTTTTTCGGAAAAATATACAAGCCTGGTGGGAACTTGCTAAACTGGATTCGAGGGTTTCTTAGTCAGAGACAACTAAGCTAAGCTAAACTACTCGCATGCCTAGTTGCACTTAGGCCCGGTTCACGCTTCCGTGTACTAAGAACTAACGGAAACCCTATTTGGACTACTGTGGAAAACATACATATATACAGGGTGTGCCAAAAAACTTTTAGATGAAAGATAAATAAATTCTTGAAAGGTTGATGTAACGTTTATTAAGATAGCCTGCTTAGTTCCTGAGATATTCGTTCTCAAAATCAAAACAGTGATTTTGGAAGTGAACAAGAGGGATTTTTTTATTATTCTGCACTTCGTAAAAAAACGGATTCCTGCTACTGCTAAGGGCTATTGGAGGCTTTACTGGTGACACAGAAACTCGGTTTACTTCAACACTAAAGCATCACTAGCCCCAGCAGTAGGAATCTGCTTTATTATGAAATGCAACGGAATCGCTCTTGTTCTTTGCCAAAATCTGTTTCGACTTAGTGGGCAAATATCTCAAGAACTAAACTGTGAATCTCAATAAAAATTGCACCAATCTTTGAAGAATTTATCAATCTTTCATTCAAAAAAGGATTCATTCAAATCGGTTGAGATTCATGGTTGCAAAAGTAAAAAATCTGCTGGATTGTTCTTTATCACTCTTGTTCATTGCAAAAATCTCTGTTTTGACTTTGAGGACAAATATCTCAGGAACTAAGCAGGCTATCTTAATAAACGTTGCATCAATCTTTCCAGAATTTATTTATCTTTCCTTTAAAAAAGGATTCATTCAAATCGGTTGAGATTTGCGGTTGCTACAGCAAAAATCTGCTGGGTTGTTTTTTTTAGCACACCCTGTATATTTCATGTATATGTTTTAAAACATAAATATGTTTCTTTTTTGGGAAACATGTATGTATACAAATATGTTTACAGTTTAAAATATGTTTTTATGCATATGTTTTTGGGGTCAATATGTTATCGAAAACATAAACATATAGCAGTAGGCAGGCGTCCCTTTAAACTTTACTACTGTATGCTGCATACCAACCTGTCTATTTCATAAACATAAAACATATTTTGAAGTACGCAGTGTTATTGAAACGGTTTACTGCATATTGAAGAGTTTATTGTAGGAAAACACAAACAAACAGTGTTATTGAAACGGTTTACTGCATATTGAAGATTTTGTTGTAGGAAAACACAAACAAACAAACAATGACCGAACAGGTTAGTGTTATACACAGTGCAAATCTTTCATCACTCCCCTCCAACGAGCGTCGAACCAGGGCCAGTGCAAATCTTTCATCACTCCCCTCCAACGAGCGTCGAACCAGGGCCACTCTTTCATCACTCCCCTCCAACGAGCGTCGAACCAGGGCCACATCTGTGCTGACGATCGTCCGGAAACGAACTGATTTGACCGACAGACTTTACTGCAAAAAATAGACCGTGACGAGTGTCCGTCAGTGGCTACGATGACTGCTCTGGTCCGAGTTGGGCCCGCCACGACACGGGCAGAAAAGTGCACCAATTTGCCTCTGGTTGGGAACCAGAGAAGAGATGGGGCGACCACGAAAAGGCTGGTGCATTGGCCCCAAAGGACGGCGGACAACCTCATACTACCGAACACCTATTCCTGTGCCCGCAACAATAACTGATCATCTGTCGTGAATACTTCAACGGTTTTTTACTACTCAGTAGCATCACAGTGACGACGCACGATTTATACTCTCCCATGATTACGGCGTTTGAAGTGTTAGATTTATAGTGCTTGCAGTCCCGTGTAAACCTCTGTGACCCCGCCATATTGCAAGGTTTCCCTGATTGTAGCGTTCCTCAGCCGGAAAGCCGGCAGCAGTGAATCCTTTTTCATTGTTTTACCGCAAAAAAATTTTGACGGTTATAGCATTCATACAGCGAGTAGTTTCAAAAAAGCAACGAATGAAGGGTCACAGAGAGCTAAGTAGAACGTACTACATATAGCACCTTCTACATACAATTAGGGTTTACAGGTGTCCAAAAAATGACTTGTTTTCTCAGGGACTGTGTCTCTACGGAAGAAATTTTAACATAAATGGACCATTCCAAATTTCAGGTCATTTGGCGAAGATTCGCGGAAATTACAGCAAAAAAGTTTACATTTAACCGTACAGTAGGTATTGCAATTAACCAATTTCACGTATTCTTTTATTTCTCTGGAATTTCTGCACTAATCAGTGTCAGTTTGCATGCCACCGCGGTGAGGTGCAACTACTGCAACGTCAACATTTAATTTTAGCTAGAGTTTGACTAAGGAAGAGATAGACATGCAGACAAATTAGTAGTACAGCGAGTTACAGTAAGCGATCAACGTTCAGTCGAGTAGTAGAGCTTGTAGTTGCGGTTTCTCGAACTAAGCAAAGATGAAGCGTCTACAGGTTCAGCGATGGTACATCTGTTTCCATGTTCCACTTCAGAATTATGCAGTGATTCGTTGTCATGCTTGTGTGTGCCACTCACAAAAACCTGAGAGCTGCCAGTGGAACTGCTGGTCCTGGCTGACTTGGCAGTCCCAGCTACACCCGCACAGGGTGCCTCACGGAAGTGGACGGTTAGTCGCTTATCAGATAGATTGGACGGCGTCATAGAGAAACAAAGCGACACCTCACTGCTTTTGACCATTCGGCCACTACCTCTAGTTCTCTGGTGGATTGTTGCTCTGATTCGCTCTTGGATTGGTCCTCTGGAACCTCTGAACTCTTTTCTCATAGGTTCACTGTCAGCTGGCTTTTGCAGTTCATGCTTGACTTGAGTCCTCTGAATTATACTGCGTCTGCTGGCAATCCCATACTCTGATTTCTTCTGCCAAAACATTGGAATAATCTTGGACCCTATCACCTCTGTTGAAGGCCTGCCAATAGCTCTTCGCTCAGTGACGTCAGCTGCAGTTGCTGGCTCTTCTGTCTTTACCTCTGCTTCTGCACCTTCCTCTGCTTTTGGCTCAGCGACTTCAGCTGCAGGTGCCTGCTCCTCTGGTTTAGTCTCTGCTGCAGCTTCCTCTGCTTTCGGTTCACCAACTTCAGCTGCAGGCACTTTCTCTTCTGCCTTTACCTCTGCTGCTGCAGCTTCCTCTGCTTTGGGCTCAGTGATTTCAGCTGCATGCACTTGCTCTTCTGCCTTTACCTCAGTTTCTGCACCTTCCTCTGCTTTTGGTTCAGTGACTTCAGGTGCAGGTGCTTCCTCCTCCAGTTTAGGCTCTGCAGCAGCTTCCTCTGCTTTCGGTTCAGTAACTTCAGTTGCAGGCGCTTGCTCCTCTGGTTTAGTCTCTGCTCCTACAGCTTCTTCTGCTTTGGGCTCAGTGACTTCAGCTGCAGGTGCTTCCTCTTCTGGTTTACCCTCTGCTGCAGCTTCCTCTGCCTTCGGTTCAGTAACCTCAGCTACAGGCGCTTGCTCCTCTGGTTTAGTCTCTGCTGCTACACCTTCCTCTGCTTTTGGTTCAGTGACTTCAGCTGCAGGCGCTTGCTCCTCTGGTTTAGCCTCTGCTGCCGCAGCTTCCACTGCTTTGGGTTCAGTGACTTCAGCTGCAGATGCTTCCTCTTCTGGTTTAGCCTCTGCTGCTGCCGCTTCCGCTGCTTTGGGCTCAGTGACTTCAGCTGCAGGTGTTTGCTCTTCTGGTTTTTCCTCTGCTTTCGGTTCAGTAACTTCAGCTGCAGGCGCTTGTTCCTCTGGTTTAGTCTCAGCTGCTGCAGCTTCGTCTGCTTTGGGTTCAGTGACTTCAGCTGCAGGTGCTTGCTCCTCTGGTTTAGACTCTGCTGCTGCAGCTTCCTCTGCTTTGGGCTCAGTGACTTCAGCTGGAGGTGCTTGCTCTTGTGGTTTAGCCTCTGCTGCAGCTTCCTCTGCTTTCGGTTCAGTAACTTCAGCTGCAGGCGCTTGCTCCTCTGGTTTAGTCTCTGCTGCTACAGCTTCCACTGCTTTGGGCTCAGTGACTTCAGCTGCAGGTGCTTGCTCTTCCGGTTTAGCCTCTGCTGCAGCTTCCTCAGCCTTCGGTTCAGTAACTTCAGCTGCAGGCGCTTGCTCTTCTGGTTTAGCCTCTGCTGCAGCTTCCTCTGCCTTTGGTTCAGTGACTTCAGCTCCAGGCACTTGCTCCTCTGGTTTAGGCTCTGCTGCTGCAGCTTCCTCTGCTTTAGGCTCAGTGACTTCAGCTGCAGGCACTTTCTCTTCTGCCTTTACCTCTGCTTCTGCACCTTCCTCTGCTTTTGGTTGAGTGACTTCAGCTCCAGGCGCTTGCTCCTCTGGTTTAGCCTCTGCTGCCGCAGCTTCTTCTGCTTTGGGTTCAGTGACTCCTGCTGCTGCAGCTTCTTCTGCTTTCAGTTCAGTAACTTCAGGTGCAGGTGCTTGCTCTTCTGGTTTAGCCTCTGCTGCTGCAGCTTCCTCTGCTTTGGGCTCAGTGACTTCTGCTGCTGCAGCTTCCTCTGGTTTGGGCTCAGTGACTTCAGCTGCAGGTACTTGCTCTTCTGGTTTAGCCTCTGCTGCAGCTTCCTCTGCCTTCAGTTCAGTAACTTCAGCTGCAGGTGCTTGCTCTTCTGGTTTAGCCTCTGCTGCAGCTTCCTCTGCTTTGGGCTCAGTGACTTCTGCTGCTTCCTCTGCTTTCGGTTCAGTAACTTCAGCTGCAGGTGCTTGTTCTTCTGGTTTAGCCTCTGCTGCAGCTTCATCTGCCTTCGGTTCAGTAACTTCAGCTGCAGGCGCTTGCTCCTCTGGTTTAGCCTCTGCTGCAGCTTCCTCTGCCTTCGGTTCAGTAACTTCAGCTGCAGGTGCTTGCTCTTCTGGTTTAGCCTCTGCTGCAGCTTCCTCTGCCTTTGGTTCAGTAACTTCAGCTGCAGGTGCTTGCTCTTCTGGTGTAGCCTCTGCTGCAGCTTCCTCTGCCTTTGGTTCAGTAACTTCAGCTGCAGGTGCTTGCTCTTCTGGTTTAGCCTCTGCTGCAGCTTCCTCTGCTTTGGGCTCAGTGACTTCTGCTGCTGCAGCTTGCTCTGCTTTCGGTTCAGTAACTTCAGCTGCAGGTGCTTGCTCTTCTGGTTTAGCCTCTGCTGCAGCTTCGTCTGCCTTCGGTTCAGTAACTTCAGCTGCAGGTGCTTGCTCTTCTGGTTTAGCCTCTGCTGCAGCTTCCTCTGCCTTCGGTTCAGTAACTTCAGCTGCAGGTGCTTGCTCTTCTGGTTTAGCCTCTGCTGCAGCTTCCTCTGCCTTCGGTTCAGTAACTTCAGCTGCAGGTGCTTGCTCTTCTGGTGTAGCCTCTGCTGCAGCTTCCTCTGCCTTTGGTTCAGTAACTTCAGCTGCAGGTGCTTGCTCTTCTGGTTTAGCCTCTGCTGCAGCTTCCTCTGCTTTGGGCTCAGTGACTTCTGCTGCTGCAGCTTGCTCTGCTTTTGGTTCAGTAACTTCAGCTGCAGGTGCTTGCTCTTCTGGTTTAGCCTCTGCTGCAGCTTCATCTGCCTTTGGTTCAGTAACTTCAGCTGCAGGCGCTTGCTCCTCTGGTTTAGCCTCTGCTGCAGCTTCCTCTGCTTTGGGTTCAGTGACTTCAGCTGCAGGCGCTTGCTCCTCTGGTTTAGTCTCTGCTGCTACAGCTTCCTCTGCTTTGGGCTCAGTGATTTCAGCTGCAGGTGCTTGGTCTTCTGGTTTAGCCTCTGGTGCAGCTTCTGCCTTCAGTTCAGTGACTTCAGCTGCAGGTGCATGCTCTTCTGGTTTAGCCTCTGCCGCAGCTTCCTCTGCTTTGGGTTCAGTAACTTCAGCTACAGGTGCTTGCTCCTCTGGTTTAGCCTCTGCTGCTGCAGCTTCCTCTGCTTTGGGCTCAGTGACTTCTGCTGCTGCAGCTTCCTCTGGTTTGGGCTCAGTGACTTCAGCTGCAGGTGCTTGCTCTTCTGGTTTAGCCTCTGTTGCAGCTTCCTCTGCCTTCAGTTCAGTAACTTCAGCTGCAGGTGCTTGCTCTTCTGGTTTAGCCTCTGCTGCAGCTTCCTCTGCTTTGGGCTCAGTGACTTCTGCTGCTGCAGCTTCCTCTGCTTTTGGTTCAGTAACTTCAGCTGCAGGTGCTTGTTCTTCTGGTTTAGCCTCTGCTGCAGCTTCATCTGCCTTCGGTTCAGTAGCTTCAGCTGCAGGCGCTTGCTCCTCTGGTTTAGCCTCTGCTGCAGCTTCCTCTGCCTTTGGTTCAGTAACTTCAGCTGCAGGTGCTTGCTCTTCTGGTGTAGCCTCTGCTACAGCTTCCTCTGCCTTTGGTTCAGTAACTTCAGCTGCAGGTGCTTGCTCTTCTGGTTTAGCCTCTGCTGCAGCTTCCTCTGCTTTGGGCTCAGTGACTTCTGCTGCTGCAGCTTCCTCTGCTTTCGGTTCAGTAACTTCAGCTGCAGGTGCTTGCTCCTCTGGTTTAGCCTCTGCTGCAGCTTCCTCTGCCTTCAGTTCAGTAACTTCAGCTGCAGGCGCTTGCTCCTCTGGTTTAGCCTCTGCTGCAGCTTCCTCTGCCTTCGGTTCAGTAACTTCAGCTGCAGGTGCTTGCTCTTCTGGTTTAGCCTCTGCTGCAGCTTTGTCTGCCTTCGGTTCAGTAACTTCAGCTGCAGGCGCTTGCTCCTCTGGTTTAGCCACTGCTGCAGCTTCCTCTGCCTTCGGTTCAGTAACTTCAGCTGCAGGTGCTTGCTCTTCTGGTTTAGCCTCTGCTGCAGCTTCATCTGCCTTCGGTTCAGTAACTTCAGCTGCAGGCGCTTGCTCCTCTGGTTTAGCCTCTGCTGCAGCTTCCTCTGCCTTCGGTTCAGTAACTTCAGCTGCAGGTGCTTGCTCTTCTGGTTTAGCCTCTACTGCAGCTTCCTCTGCTTTGGGCTCAGTGACTTCTGCTGCTGCAGCTTCCTCTGCTTTCGGTTCAGTAACTTCAGCTGCAGGTGCTTGTTCTTCTGGTTTAGCCTCTGCTGCAGCTTCATCTGCCTTTGGTTCAGTAACTTCAGCTGCAGGCGCTTGCTCCTCTGGTTTAGCCTCTGCTGCAGCTTCCTCTGCCTTCGGTTCAGTAGCTTCAGCTGCAGGTGCTTGCTCTTCTGGTGTAGCCTCTGCTGCAGCTTCCT
>JASANB010001817.1:0-22650 GCA_030248155.1 Sabatieria punctata
ACAATGCCTGTGAGACTGAACATATGCTATCGCATAGCAAAAAATGGCTGAAAAGTACCTATAGGAACTCTTAGCTCGGTGGATAAATTGGAGTATAGTTTGTTTTGTGTTAGATTAGAGAAACAAGCGCAAAGACAAAACGCGGCGGGCGGGCGCGCGGAAAATTGTACAGTAAGTATGACTTGCCGCCATTGAAAGGTATAGGTACCGAAAGCAGGTGCTCATGCAGCACTTGCATGCTGCCAAAAAGGTTCAGCAATAGCTAGGCTTCTGTAAGTAAATTAAGTATATTTTAAGTAAATTTAGTAAATTATTTTTGGTAAGTATAATTTACAAATTATAATTATAATTAACTTTCCCTGTTCTCATAGAAATTTAATTTAATTATAATTTACTTACCATATAATTTACTTGTATTAGTAAATTTCGAAACAATTTAATTTAAATTAAAATTATAATTTACTTAGCAACGGTATTTCGAAGGCATTACTTTGTCGATAAAGCGTTGTAATAATATAATATAACATTGTATTAATTCAGTCCCGACACATGTGCAATTGTTATGGACGCTTTCTTTAATCATGCCAAGCTGCAGTCCTGCTGGCACTGTCTGTACATCTCACCTTATACTGGTACATCTCACATTACGAATATGACCTTACATGGGCCGGGGGTGAAGGGGTATACTCCTCCCAATCGCCGGCCAATACCCCGTCGGCCGGCCGTACCAAAAACGTACTCAAACCAAAAAGATATAAGGTGACTGATGTGCGTTGACAGAACTCTCCTAGCCTTGCCTAAACAATTCGAATTAACAACGGTTGTGTTGATTAGCGACGACGCTGAATTATAACGAGGCTACCTGAAGCCCCTCACTTGCCACGACCCAACACGGCGAACACACTTTATCCGCACCAGCGTAGGCAGTCTAACTTCTAACAGATTAGCTCCAAAATATTTCGAATCACAGACGAAACACTGGGTTAACACGAATCAGGCAACAAGTGTTAAGCTGCGCCACTGGCGCCAAATACGAACACAAACTAACATGGCCTCATGTACGTACCGTACGTGACATTCCGGCACAACAGCCAAAAAAGTATTAAAGCATCGTCAGTTAGTAAAATCCAGGGTAGCCGATCCAACCTCCTGTAGTGGGGTAAAACTGCTGCGGCCAGTAGTTGTTGACTGGAGCGTACATCTGTGGCATGGGGTAATATGGACCGCGTGGCATAGGGTACAACGGTGGTGGCTGGACAGTAGGGTAGCGCGGGGGGTACATAGTCGGTGGTGGTGGCAGATAGCTTTGATACTGGCACTCGTAGGTGTAGTGTCCATGCACCCTACAAAAGTTCGCTCGCTTGAATGACCGGGAACGATGGTTATCACTCTGACGTGTGCTGGTACCACTACGGCGCGGACGTCTACCATACCCTCGCTGTGCGCCTGGTATCGCCGGTTACCGCTGCCACAACTCGGTGGTCTACATAGCTCTTGTTCAAGCCGGAATCAGTGTCCATCGGCTCGTCACTAAAAATACATGTAAAACTTTAAAACATGCATAATATGCAAGTCATTCATTCACTGACGGGACCTTCGAGCGGCACCAACAACTTTATCGCTCGAAGGGATAGCTTATTATTTGCAGTAGGGACTTGTGCCGATCGACACTTCCTGTCGGTACCAAAGACCAATTTCTCTATTCGGCCAAGCTTCCAAGTTCCTCTGGGAGTTGAGTCCTTCAGCAACACCACAGTCCCTTCACGCAACAGAGGATCTTGGCCCTTAGCTGCTTTACTTTGGCTCGCCTGCATATGCGCCTCTCTCAAGTTAAGCAAATAAGTCATTTGCCAAGTTCGCCAGAACTGATTTACTGCACGTTGAGTGGCCGCCCAATACTGCGTCAATTTTTGCGTGCGCTTGTATCGGTAGGAAAAAAGTCGGGGTCGGACTCACTCAACAAGGGAGGTAATAGTAACGTAGACCGGCCGGCCAACAAGTTGGCTGGCGTGATTACTTGCTCGAGTGACTCATTTACAGCTAACAAAGGTCGGCTATTCAGAATTCCTTCAGTCTCTACGATTAGAGTGTCCAGGTCGGCTAGTGTTACAGTTTTAGTACCGAGTACCCTTTTTAAAATCTTTTTTACCGACTGGACCAGCCGTTCGTAGAATCCCCCCATCCAGGGGGACAGAGCTGGAATAAATTTCCATTGAATCCCTTGGCTAGAGAGCGCACGGAAAATCTCAGTTTCTTTTAGGGCTGTCTTACACCACAGGAATTTTAGTGCCTTGTCACTCAGTTTAAATTGTGTTGCGTTGTCGGAGATTATTAGGACAGGTACTCCTCGTCTGCCGCAAAACCGGCGAAAAGCCATCAGAAAGGCTTCTGTATCACAGCGTCTGACGACTTCCAAATGTATAGCACGTGTCGAACAGCACGTGAAGAGACACACCCAAACCTTCACCTCAACGTCACCCTGATCGCGCACCATTAGGGGTCCCAAGTAGTCCAGACCGACTGACGCAAACGGTGGTTGCCGTGTAACTCTGCATTTCGGCAAGGGGGGTGCTGGTGGAAGATTGAATGGCTGTCTCACCCATCGCCGGCATACTCGACAGTTTCGCAGAACAGAGCGAACTACTACACGGGCTTGCGGAATCCAGTAGTAGAAGCGCACATGACTCAGCGTAAGATTAGGTCCTGCATGTAAAATGCGAGTATGGATAGTTTGCACTACAAGCCGCGTAAAGGCATTATCGCGTGGCAGCAACTTAGGCAAGGCCATATCAGACGTAAGATTGGCGTTTTCAAAGCGTCCGCTGCATCGTAAAATGCCGTCACTATCGAGTTTTAGGTTTAGTTGCCGCACAAGAGATGGTACCTTGTCTGTGTTAGTTTGAAGCGCATTTAGTTCCTGTGAGTACACAGACAGCTGGGCCCATTTGACCCAGCGATTCGTCGCAACTAACAATTCGTCTACAGTAAGCCCTTCGACAACTCCCCTTTTTGCACTGCGCAATCTGGTACGTAAGTTTAATCTAGCTTTCCAGCGCTCCACCGCTCTACACACCCAGGCCGTAACTCGTATAAGTGTGTTAGTGCTAGTAAATCTATTCAGATCGATGTTCGCTGGAGTAGGCATTTCTACGCAATTCGACTGTACATGCATAATCTTAGTTTCAGACCCAATCTCCAATGTCTCTACCGCATCAGGCTGTGGTCTGGCATTTTCTGGCCACTGATTTGGTGGCTGACTCAGCCAAGTTGGGCCGTGCCACCAAACCGAGTTCTCTCTCAGATCGCCATACAATTCGGGTTTAGTAGGGATATCAGCTGGATTAGTTTTACCGGGCACACTGCGAAATTGGGCCAAACCGTACTCGCTAATTTCTGACACTCTATTCTGAATCCATCGAGGTAAGACCTTCTCGGAATGGATCCAGGACAGCACACATGCAGAGTCCGTCCATACGAATTGTGCTTGTATTTGCCATCGCAATTGTTCGAAAATAAATTTCAGCGCCCGGACCCCCAAAAGCACTCCCATTAACTCCAAACGGGGTAATGTCAGCTTTTTGATTGGCGCGAGCCGATTTTTAGAAAAAAGGAGCTGGGACGTAACTTGTCCAGTAGGGTGCTCTACTCTCAAATAAATGACAGCACAATAAGCTCGCTGGGAGGCATCGGTAAAACAATGCAACTGCGCCGAAGTCTCTTGACTCAGGGGTCCGATAATGCGCGGAATTTGAAAGGCGGCGACTGTCTGTAGCTGCTCTAAAATTTTCTGGGCTGGTTTCTGCCAGGCTTCGGGGAGTACAATATCCCAATCTAGTTTCTCGACCCATAAGCTCTGAATTAGGACCTTCGCTGGCATCATGAGAGGGCTAAGAAGGCCTAACGGGTCGAATATGCTGGCGACTGCTGCTAGCAGACTACGTTTTGTCAGTCCCTTTGGCTCCTGCACCTTAGCCGGATAGACCCAACTCAACTCGTCTGACTGAGTGTCCCATACTAGGCCTAGAAGCTTAACTTCTCGTTTCCGGCAAACGTCTTCGGCCGGCAGTGAGGAAACGAACTCTGAACAATTCGATGTCCACTCTCTTAAGTTCATTCCTGCTGAATGGAACAACTCCTTCGCCCTGGCATAGAATTTGCGAGCAGCAGATACATCAGCGACACAGTGCAACACGTTATCAACATAAATACTTGCTCCGATCTGCCTAGCGACATCACACTCTATTTCAGGCCTGGTAAGGTGATGTCGGATCGTGGCCGCTAGCAGGAAAGGACTCGAGATCATACCAAAGCTGACTCTGCTAAACCGAAAGACCCGCAAGTTATTTCTGTCAGTGCTGAGTGTGGTCAGATCGTTTAGCCACAAAAAGCGCATGAGATCGCGTTGCTTAGGCTCTACACTGATCTGTAAAAAGGCCTTTTCAATGTCGCTCAGTAGGCCTATCGGCTGTAGGCGGAATCTGGTCAATAGCCCTGAGATATCCTCCATCCCTACAGGCCCACAATACAGACACTCGTTTAGACTTTTGGCCGCTTTTCCAGCCTTGCTACTAGCGTCGTACACGACACGCACCTTTGTTGTGTCACTGCTTGGTTTCAGCACGCAGTGGTGTGGTACGTAATAAGTCGGCCCGGTGGATGGCTGTGTTTTATCGACTTCTTCAATAATGCCCAGACGTAAATACTCCAGAAAGATATCGTTGTATTGGCGCAACAGGTCTGGGTTACTACGAAGCCGATTGATTAGACTCTTTAGTCTGTGCAGCGCCAAATAATAGTTGTCGGGAAGCTCGATTTCCGGGCATTTCAATGGGTATCGCACTTGATACCTACCTTCTTCCGGTATGTACCTGATTGTTCGGTCGAACTCATCCTGTACTAGGTCATTCTCAGTTCGGTGCCCCGGTTCCTTTATACCAATGGACTCTAAATCCCATAGTCGCTGAACAGAGACTTCAATGGCGGCTCGGTTACTGATAGCGACCGTATTAACTTGGAAATGAGTGCTGTTTGCCGACTTCTCAGATGCCTTTATCTCGCCAACGGGCATATAGCCTAGAGTCGAACTAACTAAGCAGAGGTTTGGAGTTATTCTAATGAGTGGCTGCATTTGCACAATGTCAAAAAAGTACTCTGCTCCTAACAGTATGTCGACTGTTCTTGATTGTAAATCCTCATCTAGAGGGTCTGCTAACTGATAGCGGTTTAGTTCAGGGTACTGGCGAAAGTCGACATCCTGGTGCGTAATAGGCTGCGTAATCACATCGCACAGTATGGCAGCAACTGGTTTGATGGTGTGGTCTTTCTGGACCAAACCTAACTGCACTTGAGAAGTTTTCAAACACCGAGGTTTCTGTGCGAACCCAGACACAAATAATTGCTCTGTTCTGTACCGATCGATTTTAAGCGCAATTTTTTAGCAACTTCCGTGCACACAAAGGTACGTTGACTGCCCGAATCTAGCAGTACACGGGCTCGAGTAGTCTGACCGTTACTTAGATTTCTAACCTCGACCAAGGCTGTAAGTAGCAGCACTTGCCGTCTCTCCTGTCTCACTGTGAGCACATTTGTCGCCACTGGTGACATAGTATCAGAATTACATGCATCATCGCTGGTCCGTCCATCGTCCGGCGCACTGTCCATCGTGGACAGCACTCTAGACTGGTTCCATTTCTGAGCCGTTTCCTTTTGCTTTGAATCGACCCCTTTACCACCAAACTTCTGAGGACACAAGGACCTATGATGCGATTGGCTCGAGCAGTGGAAACATTTACGCTTTGTACTTGGGCAGTCCCTCGCTGCATGGTCAGACTTTAGGCAGCGGAAGCACAGCTTACTTTTCCTAATGCATTCGACCCTTCGCTTTACATCCGGATACATAACACACTGGTCCGGGAAATGAGGCTCTTTACAGTACATACACGCCTTTGGTGCTGACCTAGTCACTAAGGCTTGGGCAGTGCCATAAGACACTTTCGATCGGCATGGCACTGCGCTTTGACTTTCTGTTTGCGGCGTAAATCTTGCCACAAATCGGGCAGTTTGCAGTTCGCTCAATAGAAAGTCACGAATGCAACGTAACTGATTTTCTGCCTGGTCCAGTTTGGGTGAGAGATCCTTTAGCAACCTCTGCGGCAGCTTTGTAAGCAACACTTCAGACAGAAAAACTTCATTATTAACGGCCCGACCTAGTTCCTCTAAACCTCTTATGTGCTTCTCGATTTCGAGGTAGAACTGCTGTAGACTCTCAACTGAGTCCGCGGCAGGTTTTAGCTTAGTCAATGCAGCGCAGTGGGCAGAAATTAACATTTTATCGCTGCCGTAGTGGCAGCGTAGCAACTCGACGGCACGAACATATCCTTCGTCGGTAAGTGGGATGCCTTCCACCAATTTAGCTGCAGCGCCTGTTAAGACCGAAAGTAGGTATGTAAATTTTTGGCTACTAGCTAAGGCTGCATTAGTGTGTATCGCTTGATTGTAAGAAGCCCAAAAGGATTTCCAAGCGAACACATCTCCACTGAAATTCTGCAATTCTAGTCTTGGCAGACGTACGTTTGCATTAGCTGCCTGTGGCACGGTATCTCTAGGCCTCGATGCCATTACCAGTGGCTGCACTGGTGCAGCAGTCTGCAGATTCAAACGCTGATCTAGGCGATTAAGTTCCTCTAGACAGCGTGTTACGTGCGCCTTACTCGTCTCCGCCTGATCCCGTACCAGCACCTCAAGATGGCCTACGGTCGTCTCGAACCGTCTATTTGATTCTACCATAAGGTCTGCATGCTGCCTTTTAAGCATTTTCATCTGTTCGGCATGCTGTTGCTGTAGAACCGAAATTAGAGCAGCAACATTCGGATTTAACACAGCAGACCCTTGCGGCACAGTATCAGCCTGACCCGAACTCGCTTCTAAAGAGGTAGCCTGTGCTAGGGGCGAGAACGGACTACTTTGGTCATCCACCTGCTCCGTAGGGGAGAGAAATTGCTCATTCTCCTCTGCGGGCTCAATTTCTTGTTGCGGAAAAAGAGGTGGGTACTGCGCTAAGGTAACTGCTAGCTGGCTAATCCGCGTATTGAGACAGACTTCCCAGAGACCGAATTTTTTAGCCTGGTCTGATTCATCTGGTAGCAGCGGAGGAAGTTCGTTAACTACAGATTGAATCTCTATATCGACTGCATTTACTTCCAAGATTAGATCGTGGCATTGCTTTTGTGAGCCGACATTCTTTAGGGTATCGGGGTTTGAATTAAATTTTAGGCCCAACTCCCGAACTCGGTCAGACAACTGATTCACTCGCTCTTCTAATTTTTGCTTCTGCTCAAGCAGGTAATCACGCCTCTGCTCTCTTGTGTAGGGCGGCGTTTGCGTTTTACCCTTTTTTTGCTTAGGTGGCATTTTAAGAGTCAGTCTCTGAACCGATCGAGTCTTGGCCCTTTGCCCTATTCAGACCCAAATTTGAAAGTTGGGCGTAGAGGGCTGAAAGTTGGAACACTAAAACATATTGACAAGTTATCATTGACCTGCAAAGAATTTCCAGATTCGACGCTCCACGCTCGAGATATGGCCTTCTAAAAATCGGCCCGCTTAACTATGGGACCAAAACTTCGATATCGAATTTCTGACTTGCTGATCGGAATTCAGACCTAACAAACGGGGTTTTTGCGTAACTTTTTGAGTAGTTTAAGAATCTTTTACTAAATTTCATTTTTGGAAAAAAATTTTTTTTTCGCCCCCTATCGGGGGGCATAACTCGTCTGGAACCCCCCTAGACCGTTCTTTTTATTTCAGATTATTGTAGCGCTATATCTTAGCTACACGCCGGTGTAAAACATTACCGGCTACCGGACGGCAAACACTGAAATATTTGCGTTCAAAAATTAAAAATGCCACATTTTGCATGTTTCACTGTGCCCAAAAATTTTCAACTCCATGTTCCAGCTTACTAATTGGAGTTGAATGCTAAAAATTGATGTCTAAGCTGTACTTTTTGAGTAGTTTAAGAATCTTTCATTGAATTTCATTTTTGGAAAAAAATTTTTTTTCGCCCCCCCTATCGGGGGGCATAACTCGTCTGGAACCCCGCCTAGACCGTTCTTTTTATTTCAGATTATTGTAGCGCTATATCTTAGCTACACGCCGGTGTAAAACATTACGGGCTGCCGGACGGCAAACACTGAAATATTTGCGTTCAAAAATTAAAAATGCCACATTTTGCATGTTTCACTGTGCCCAAAAATTTTCAACTCCATGTTCCAGCTTACTAATTGGAGTTGAATGCTAAAAATTGATGTCTAAGCTGTACTTTTTGAGTAGTTTAAGAATCTTTCACTGAATTTCATTTTTGGAAAAAAATTTTTTTTCGCCCCCCCTATCGGGGGGCATAACTCGTCTGGAACCCCGCCTAGACCGTTCTTTTTATTTCAGATTATTGTAGCGCTATATCTTAGCTACACGCCGGTGTAAAACATTACGGGCTGCCGGACGGCAAACACTGAAATATTTGCGTTCAAAAATTAAAAATGCCACATTTTGCATGTTTCACTGTGCCCAAAAATTTTCAACTCCATGTTCCAGCTTACTAATTGGAGTTGAATGCTAAAAATTGATGTCTTAGCTGTACTTTTTGAGTAGTTTAAGAATCCTTCATTGAATTTCATTTTTGGAAAAAAAATTTTTTTCGCCCCCCTATCGGGGGGCATAACTCGTCTGGAACCCGCTAGACCGTTCTTTTTATTTCAGATTATTGTAGCGCTATATCTTAGCTACACGCCGGTGTAAAACATTACCGGCTACCGGACGGCAAACACTGAAATATTTGCGTTCAAAAATTAAAAATGCCACATTTTGCATGTTTCACTGTGCCCAAAAATTTTCAACTCCATGTTCCAGCTTACTAATTGGAGTTGAATGCTAAAAATTGATGTCTTAGCTGTACTTTTTGAGTAGTTTAAGAATCCTTCATTGAATTTCATTTTTGGAAAAAAAATTTTTTTTCGCCCCCCCTATCGGGGGGCATAACTCGTCTGGAACCCCGCCTAGACCGTTCTTTTTATTTTAGATTATTGTAGCGCTATATCTTAGCTACACGCCGGTGTAAAACATTACCGGCTACCGGACGGCAAACACTGAAATATTTGCGTTCAAAGATTAAAAATGCCACATTTTGCATGTTTCACTGTGCCCAAAAATTTGCAAAATGTGGCATTTTTAATCTTTGAACGCAAATATTTCAGTGTTTGCCGTCCGGTAGCCCGTAATGTTTTACACCGGCGTGTAGCTAAGATATAGCGCTACAATAATCTGAAATAAAAAGAACGGTCTAGGGGGGTTCCAGACGAGTTATGCCCCCCGATATGGGAGCGAAAAAAAATTTTTTTTCCAAAAATGAAATTTAGTAAAAGATTCTAAAACTACTCAAAAAGTTACGCAAAAACCCCGTTTGTTAGGTCTGAATTCCGATCAGCAAGTCAGAAATTCGATTTCGAAATTTTGGTCCCATAGTTAAGCGGGCCGATTTTTAGAAGGCCATATCTCGAGCGTGGAGCGTCGAATCTGGAAATTCTTTGCGGTGGTTACATAACCTATCAAGACGTATTAGTCCTCCAACTTTGAGCCCTCCACGCCAAAGTTTCATTTTTGGGTCTGAATACTGAAACTCGATCGGTTCAGAGACTGGCTCTTAACAACTCGCCTCACCTTTGCGTTTGTTTTCTGGACGAATCAGTTTCTTTTCGTGTCTTGCCCATTAGCGTCGGCACACCGGTGGCTCGAATAACAGCAGTCTATCAGGCACCACTTGACTGATGTGCGTTGACAGAACTCTCCTAGCCTTGCCTAAACACTTCGAATTAACAACGGTTGTGTTGATTAGCGACGACGCTGAATTATAACGAGGCTACCTGAAGCCCCTCACTTGCCACGACCCAACACGGCGAACACACTTTATCCGCACCAGCGTAGGCAGTCTAACTTCTAACAGATTAGCTCCAAAATATTTCGAATCACAGACGAAACACTGGGTTAACACGAATCAGGCAACAAGTGTTAAGCTGCGCCACTGGCGCCAAATACGAACACAAACTAACATGGCCTCATGTACGTACCGTACGTGACATTCCGGCACAACAGCCAAAAAAGTATTAAAGCATCGTCAGTTAGTAAAATCCAGGGTAGCCGATCCAACCTCCTGTAGTGGGGTAAAACTGCTGCGGCCAGTAGTTGTTGACTGGAGCGTACATCTGTGGCATGGGGTAATATGGACCGCGTGGCATAGGGTACAACGGTGGTGGCTGGACAGTAGGGTAGCGCGGGGGGTACATAGTCGGTGGTGGTGGCAGATAGCTTTGATACTGGCACTCGTAGGTGTAGTGTCCATGCACCCTACAAAAGTTCGCTCGCTTGAATGACCGGGAACGATGGTTATCACTCTGACGTGTGCTGGTACCACTACGGCGCGGACGTCTACCATACCCTCGCTGTGCGCCTGGTATCGCCGGTTACCGCTGCCACAACTCGGTGGTCTACATAGCTCTTGTTCAAGCCGGAATCAGTGTCCATCGGCTCGTCACTAAAAATACATGTAAAACTTTAAAACATGCATAATATGCAAGTCATTCATTCACTGACGGGACCTTCGAGCGGCACCAACAACTTTATCGCTCGAAGGGATAGCTTATTATTTGCAGTAGGGACTTGTGCCGATCGACACTTCCTGTCGGTACCAAAGACCAATTTCTCTATTCGGCCAAGCTTCCAAGTTCCTCTGGGAGTTGAGTCCTTCAGCAACACCACAGTCCCTTCACGCAACAGAGGATCTTGGCCCTTAGCTGCTTTACTTTGGCTCGCCTGCATATGCGCCTCTCTCAAGTTAAGCAAATAAGTCATTTGCCAAGTTCGCCAGAACTGATTTACTGCACGTTGAGTGGCCGCCCAATACTGCGTCAATTTTTGCGTGCGCTTGCGTGTATCGGTAGGAAAAAAGTCGGGGTCGGACTCACTCAACAAGGGAGGTAATAGTAACGTAGACCGGCCGGCCAACAAGTTGGCTGGCGTGATTACTTGCTCGAGTGACTCATTTACAGCTAACAAAGGTCGGCTATTCAGAATTCCTTCAGTCTCTACGATTGGCGCCGGCCGGGGCTGGGCCGGCCGGGGGGGGGGGGGTCTGAGCCAAAATTTTGGGGGAGGGGGGTGGGCCCTAAAAAACGCTAAAAAATCGAAAAAATCGCAATTTTTTGGCTAAAAATTGCCAAAAATCGCTAATTTGGGCTGAAATACAGCTAAAAAGTGCTGTTTTGCAGGCGATTTTGGCAATTTTTGTGTGTGAAATTGTAAATAATTGCAAAAATTTGCTCGAAAATTTACTTGCCAGAAAAATCGGAGGGGGGGGGGGTCGGTGAAATCGTCTCGGGGGGGGGGGGGGGTCCCCATCCGGGGGGTGGGGCCTATTTCGGGGGGGGGCCCAGACCCCCCCAGACCCCCCCTGTTACATGTATGGTCGTAGTTTCTTGAAATTACTCATTCTGAAAAGCCAGAATTGCGTTAAAAAAGTCGTACCATGTGACATTCTGAACATTGTGCATCACACAAAGGATCTGAGTTATAATCTGATCTGACCTCTTCGACTACATAGTTTGAGCGAGTCCATTCTATATACATTCATGTCTCGTTAATCCGGACCTCGTTAATCCGGATATTCGCCTTCCGGACAAGATTAGGCCAGGTCACAATTTTCCCCCATGTTATATGACTCGTTAATCCGGATCTGGATTCGTTAATCCGGACAGAAGATTTGGGGTACCAACTTCGAAATTTGTATGGTAAAGTGATTCGTTAATCCGGATTTGGTTAATTTGGACAAAATCCATGCGCAATTTTTCAATTCAGGTTAGAATTTTCAACTGAATAATGTCTTTAGTTGAGTCAGAATGTGATTATTTTTGCCTTTTAGGAGCTATACTCAGCTGAAATAAGCTTTTGGCTTTTAATTAGGAGGTACAACTGCAGAATCTGATATGCAATTAACAAAAGGCTGTCATTCAGACCTTTGACCTGAAAAACAGCGTTTTAGCTTTGATTCGTTAATCCGGAAATTTGCTAATCCGGACAAAATTGGCAGGTCCCAACTTGTCCGGATTAACGAGACATGACTGTATCAATTTGCGTCTGTTCATTCACTGATCTGCTAGTGTTATACCTAAAATTATGAAGTCTGGAAGATGAAACGGTATACCAAACAATGTAATTAATTAAATGCATACGTCTCCATTTTCCAGATTTAGTGATTTTACAGTAATTTTTAGCCTTTTTCGGAAATCGGCATCTCCACAAGACGATTTTGAACGATTTTTTTAGTTAAAATCCGGCTTTTAACTTCTCTGAAAAAATGCCAGATACCTGCATTTTGTGAATGCCTATACCTGAACCTGATAGCTGATTGTGTTTTTGAAATACCTGTACCTGATCCCTAATCAGGTACTTTCTCAACCAACACTTGGCCACAGCAGCTAAATATTTCATGAGATTTAGGCCAGCGCGGCAAGTTTTGACTGAATAAACTAGAAGCATGTAATAAAACTGTGCCAAAAATCACTAAATTAAAACGAAGCAAAACGACAGCAATCATATACAACAATGTATGAGCCGGAAAACTCTGTAGGGAGCCTGGAGGTCATCTCAGGAATCGATCCCAAATAATTCCAAAAATCGTCTATTTGGCTTAAAAAAGAAAAAAATTCGGTGAGGGGGAATGACTGACTAAGGGGGAATGTAAACCCGCCCGCTGGCCCATGTATTATGACAGCAATAATGCATGTATATTAGGTTTCTAAGAAATCTTGAAAAATCACCGCGCTACTAGGCTAGGCGTTGGCACTACACAATACCTTGGCTTCCTTAATTCAAAATTCCACGTTATGACTAGTAAAATCGTAGTATAATAGTAGTAAAATTGGTAGATTTATTAGTAACACAAAAATAGTAAAATCGGAGCTGCCTGGTAGTAAAATAAAAATAAAAATTAAATTGACAGGCTGAATTTGTAGTAAATTTAGTAAATAGTATAGGTAATAAAAATCCACTAGTAAAATAACAATAGTTTTTCGTTCACTCAGCCATACATGTAACAGGGGGCTCTGGGGGGTCTGCCCCCGACCCGACTTAGACCAGACCCCCCCAAGAAACAGTTTCGCCGCCACCCCTCCGATTTTTCTGGCAAGTAAATTTTTGAGCAAATTTTTGCAATTTTTTACAATTTCAGACACAAAAATTGCCAAAATCGCCTGCAAAAGAGCACTTTTTAGCTGTATTTCAGCCCAAATTAGCGATTTTCGGCAAAAAATTGCGATTTTTTCGATTTTTGAGCCTTTTTTAGTGCCCAACCCCCTCCCAAAATTTTGGCTCAGACCCCCCAACCCCCCTCCGCTTCGGCGGATGCCCTGTTACTTGTATGGACTCAGCGTGTGCAGCGTGCATAGGGGCCGTGCAAAAATGACGTCATCGATTTTTGGCCATTTTTCGACCCCCCCCCTCCCCCCTTTGTCATCGGTTGTCATCATATTCCAACCCCCCTCTAAAAGCGAAAAAATGACGTCACTTTTTTCCAACCCCCCCCCCCCCGAATTTGCAAAAATTGCTGCATTCAAATGAGCAAATTTTGGGACAATAGCTCTTAGATTTTTCTAGTTATTCTTCTAAATTCTTCTAGATTTTTCCGTATTTAGAAACAGCTTGTTTCTAGAAGATTTTTCACTATTTTTAAGAAAATCAAAGAAAAAAATTCGAAAATCTACCAATTTATCATAATTCAGTGAAAAACCCATCTACACAGTTATGAACTACATGTATTGAAAATAGCAAGGTATCCAAGTAAGGTAAGTGTAGTGTAGGTACATAGGTACACCTTTTTTGGTAGAGGTAGAAAGAAAAAACCTGTCAAAAATAAGAGAAAAGAAAAAATTCTTTACTAAAGGTGTCTAAGTACATAGTACTGTGGGAAACACATATGTTTTATGTATATGTTTTAAAACATAAATATGTTTGTTTTTGGGAAAACATATATGTTTATGTTTCTCAATATGTTTGCATGTCAAATATGTTTTGTATTTATATGTTTTGAGGCCAATATGTTTCTCGAAACATATACATATTTTTGCTATAGGAATTCATGATTTCAAGACTTTTGCTTGCTGTTTGAAAGTAAACTTTTCCAAAATCTGACTTTCACTTAAACTTATTGCATCTGAGTATGCTATCCAAATTGTTGCAAACCGTTTTAAACAGGAAATTCAGAATCTCAAGTTTGAATTATCGAAAATTAAGACAAAATATAAGTGAATTAGCGACTTTTACACAAATATGTTTTATGTTTAAAAATATGTGCATATTCAATTTTCAGAAACATAAAACTATATGTGTTATTTATATGTTTGATTGGCGAAAAACATATATGTATAGTTACATTAATATGTTTTAAAAATTTCGATATTTTCCCACTGTACTAAGTAGCGCCCTACGCATGGTGCCGCTTTTTTGACGGCCTGGCCTGGAATATCAAATTTCGAGTCCGCCCGGATGACATTTTGCGCTGGACAGCCTGGCCCGTTTCGGGAAGGCCAAAATCGCCGAAAAATCTTGCAAAATCACTTGTGCGAGAACTACGTACAGTACAGTACGTACTAAAGAAACAGTTCTAATGACATAACAAACCTAAACATAAAACAGATTTAAAGAAAAACTTATTTTGGCTAAAGTAGCCTCAATCCGTCCCGGGCAGACTCCAACCGGAACAACCCAGCCAAAATTTTGTGCCAGGCGGCCTGTGCAGGGCTCTAATGACGACCAGAATGCGTTATAAATGCGTTTTTGAAAGTTAATTTTTCAAAATTTTCTCGCCCTTGTTGGTCACAATCCCAACCAGGCCTCCTCATACTACTAAAACTGTTAAATTTAAGCTAAGAATGCCTTTCAAATGCGTTTTTGAAGGCTAATTTCTCAAAATTACCCTATGAGACAAAAGTGACGTCATCATTGGCCGAACCCCCCTTCCCCCTTGTCATCGATTGTCATCATTTGGCAAACCCCCCTCCCCCCTAACCGATGACGTCATTTTTGCACAGCCCCATAGTTTACGAATTCACAAGCAAGTACGACACGACTACGCCTTCACAACCATAATAATTTCAGGATGTGTCGGCAGTTAATTTACAAAGCCAGATTATATTATAGCGCTTCAACAACGATTTTACAGCATTGCAGTGCTCAAATTGCCATTACCTAACGTGCTAAAAAGGGAAAAATGGCCGTGCGTGACACTAAGGTTTGAAGGGCCATAACTTTAAAACTAGAAGAGATCCAAAAAACTTGAAACCAGTTTTCGAAAGCACATTTGATGGGCTATTTTGTGTTAAATTTGTACCCGGATAGCTCGATGCCACCCTAGTGAAAGATATGTATTTCTGAACTCATGTTTTTCGGCCTAATCTCTGCAAAAAACTGCTTGTCAAATCGGCAATTACAGTCCGACTATGACTCCGACGTCGATAGGTGCAAATGGAAGAGCGTCATTGGTTCTATAAATGTTCCAGATTTGGTGAGTCTAAATGCATGCATTCAGTGTCGGCAGAATTCGAATGCTTCATTCTTGGCTGAGATTTGCGCAGCTTGCAATCTCTCTACTAGATAGATTGAGTCTAATTGGTTCTCCTCATCAGTGTACTTTCAAGCTCATTAGCAGCAATTTAACCTTGCCGGTTAACAGCTTTGACGCCATTCGCACAAATCACCATGTTTAGGGACTTGGTTTAGAGGCTGGATGCTCACTAATTGATCAGTAATTCTGTCTCAGAACCGGACTGATTCATTTGCACCACCATGGCCAGTGATGTTAACTCGAGTCACACTTCAGTACTACCAAATAAGGCTGCCTTTGCAGGAGGTATTTTGCTTGTGTACGGCAGTTCAGGCATAGCTCTTTACGTCATTGTCTGCACTGCAATGTTCAAGCTGAGGCAAACAGCTTTAGGTCTGAGATTTCTGTTGTCCATGGCAGTGGCTGACATTTTCTTGATGTTTCAGTTCGGGGTTTGGGTGGGCGTAGTTGTGATCCGGCAGAAGAACTTTGTGCCTGCAGTTTTTCGTTGGCATGTTGACATTGTGATGGACACCTTTTGGTTTGCCATGTGCTACCACTACCCTGTCGTTGCATGCAGTCGGTTTGTGGCTGTGGCGGCTCCAATCAAGTTTCAGAGCTTGTCCTCTAAACTGGTTGACAGCGTCTGTCTTTCTGTTTGGTGTGTCTCCTTTCTTCAGTCACTAGTACTGCACCAGTTCTCTTGGTATTCTGTCTTTTACATTGAACCGGCTGTCTATGGCACGGCGCCAGATGACTTCGAAAAATACGTCACACAGGGCAGTGCTCAGTTGTTCACCACCTACCACATCATCATAGTGATTGTTTCGGTCAGCTTCTATGCTGCAGCCGTGATCAAGGCTATCAAGAATAGAAACAAAACTGCAGCTCCCAGTCAAACATTGACTGACCGGAAAGCAGCGAACCGAAACGACGCGAATGGAACGAAAATGAACAGAAACCTGTTGGTTATTTGTATAGTAAACATGGGCGCGTTTGTGTTAGGACAGGTAGTGGTGAATTCGGGAGTGCTGACGGGCGAGTTGGTCAGCTGGTTTATCGTGCTTTGTTTTCTCACCAACTCCTTTGTTAACCCTATCTTACTGCTGCTTTTCGCTTCGCTTGTGAGAAAAGAAGTTGTCAAAATGGTTTGCTGCAAGTAATGAATGAACATTAAACGGATCCATGTTAAACTGGGAATCGGAGCGATTATCAATCAATCAATCAATCAATCAATCAATCAATCAATCAATCAATCAATCAATCAATCAATCAATCAATCTTTTACTTCCTTTTTTAGAGCCAGACACCTGTAAAACGGTAGTTAGGCAGAAGCAGTAAAACAAATAAATAAAACAAAGCCTACCGTATAGTGCTGTTTATAGTACCCCCCTATTTATAGTACCCCGGGTACTATAAATGGCACTAAGTGCCGCTTATAGTACCCCGGGTACTATAAATGGAGACAGATTTTTATTCTGAAATGAGCTGGTATAAATACAAAACGTGCGAAAAACACAGTATTTTTGGTGGTAAACCTTGTTTGTATGAAGAAAAACAGTAGATAATGCAATCATACGAGGTTCTGATGCATGCACATAACCTATTTTTTACATCAAATCGGTAATTTGAGCAAATAACTTCACATACTATTGTTAGTTTCTTATAGAGCAGATTTCATAGGTGCCATATATAGTACCCGGGTACTATAAATGGATTCAATTTTATTTTCACAAAACCCTAAGTGCCATATATAGTACCCGGGTACTATAAACAGCACTATACGGTATGCTATATGTACATGTTGTTGTTGTCTAATAACAAAGTCTTGAAACAAATCACCAGTAACAAACTTTCTAAAACTGCACAAATTTCTTAAGACAACAATGAAAGTGATTTGTAGTGCAAGTTTGTTTCAGTGCCTCAACACTGCATATGTATAAGACTTCGCTACTAATGTTCGTTGTTCAGTCGGGCACTTAACGCCGTTTATGTACCGACACCATATATGGTACTGGTAACTAAATTTAGACTAGTGGCACCGAATATGGTACCCCATGTTCGGGCCGCAGGTGCCGGCCGGCACCATAAAGAGGACCACATTCGGCCACTGTGGGTAGTACCATATATGGTGACGGTACCATATATGATGCCACTAGCCTATGTAGGTACCGGTCAAAGATGGATATTTTTCCAAAAAAACCTCGGCCTGTTTTTTCCGGTGCTTTTTTCGGTTTTTTCCAAAATCGCGGAAAAACTCCAGCTCAAGTTCTGAGTATCCTAGCCTGGTTTTATGATTCCAAACGCTTTCTAGCAGCTTTCTGAGTCTTTTCAGACCTGACTGAAATACGCGTCTTATATGGACAAAATACCGGGTATTAACCTGAAAATTGTGAACCTGAACCTGAACCTACTTAAAAATAAAAGTACTTAGCTGACACCTACAGTACTAGGTCGGTACCTTACCTACCACTACGCCGCAGACGCAGACAAACGCCACAGACGCAGACATAGCAAAAGTCCATTTTTTAACTGAAAAATGACGTAAAATAGCTATTTCTAGCTTCAGCTTTTTATATGTTTTTCTCCGACCCTTAAGGAAAAACTGTTTTTTTCCCGAAAAAAACACACCTGACTTTCCTGGTACCGGTACACTATATATCTTACCAACAAACCGCAAAATTCGTTAATGGTTCGTTTCGGACTGATGAATTGTTTTTGACGAATAGTTCTTCTCGATTTACGATTACTATTCTTCAAAAGATGATGAACTAACTAAAGAAGTATCGAGCAAAAACTCGACGGTCTTTTTGCGAGTATAAAACTCGCAACCTGTCATGTGATAAATGTTTGTCGTCAAAAACACACATAAAAACCAACAACAATTTCAATCCTTTATCCTGTTCAGTCAAACAAGAGCAGCCAACAAAATGCCAATACAGAGGCAAGAAAGTGAACAAAATAGGCAATCACAAAAGTCCCGTTCTCTGTCTATTTTTCCGAATGATTTGATGCATAACAGATAGTATTATCGTTTGCACCTGTTGGCAGTCAATGGCGCAGGTGGCATGCACGTAAATTTGGCTTCCCCTTATGTGAGCAGAGCGGAACTTTTCTGTGATGAACTCAACACTGTCTTCAAACGCGTTACAGCCTGAAGCGGTATAACTGAGAAAATTTTAGTGGCACCAAGACTTGATTTTGAAAGTTGCACCTGAAAAATCACAAAATAAGAGTTGCAGAGTTTTGCCGAGCTGCAGTTTCTCTTTGAATTGGTCGATCTTGTTGAAAAACAGCACTGTGCACGTTTGTTTGAAGTAATCCAGACTCGAGACCCAAGTGAAAAGTGACAGCGCTTCGATAAGACGATTCTATAAGATGCCTTTTGTTTATAACTGACTGTCAGTCAACTAGAGCAAACGGCTTTTTTACTGTTGATTGTGTATACCAGTGGCGTATTATTCAGGGGGTGTAGGGTGGGTACACCCCCCCTTTGCGGTGGAGGTAGGAAGAGAAAGTCTGTTTGTTTGTTTGCTTAATTTCTCGCCCTGGCCATCAGCGATTAGCTGTTGATATGAGGCCAACAGACGCACCTTTTTGTATGGCAGAGTGGGACGTTACCTAACACAAGATGTTCTGGACATCTTGATGAGGGGGAGAGTAGTAGAGGGGGTAGAGTAAGGCACCAGAGGTAAGAAGGTGACTTGGAAGAAGATCTTGACTAGCTAAGACATCCTTAAGCTCTTCATCGGCGGCGAGGGGGGTGTTTTGGCCTCTCAAAGGTGTTCGAAAAAAAATTTTTTCTGCAAAGCTTAGTGGTTAGCATACTATTATATGCAGTTTTGTGTGCTGAGTTCGAAAATACATTCAGTTTAGCTAGATTCGCTCTGGATAGGGAGAAATTGGCGTCCAAATTTGAGACCAACCCTATCTCTTGACTGGCACTACTCGCTAGTATGACCATTAACCGCGGTGCAATGCAGTTTTTCTTATGTAGTTTTTGCTGCTGATTCCGAAAATAACTTTATTTTTGCTCTACGTTGCCTACTTTTGAAGAAATCGGCATTTTTATGATTTGGGAAGAAAACGGCTGCACTTGCTATAACATGCTCGTTTGAAAGGTGACTCAATTCAGTCGCATCTAGGGTACAGAGCCATAACAATTTATATCACCTAATGCAGTTTTTGCCGCTGATTACGAAAATGACATCTGTTTTTCAATCTGACTGCTCCTGAGCTACTTATGTAACTTTTATGCCATGGTACTCAGACAATAAGTTATCTGTCAAATCTGGACGTAACATGGTATCTATCTGGTGCAGTATTTTCCGATAATTCAGAATATCATCATATTTTTGCGCTGCGGCTACTGAGTCGCAAGTTATGGACCTCCAAAATTTTATTAAGAAACATGCCGTGACAAGCCGTAATCCTGAAATAAATGTTCAGCATTCATGCATTTTTGAAGGGAACCTTTGGTCAGTCAATAGTGTACAAGCCTGGGTTTGACAAGCCCCGACTAACCTGATCCAAGCTCAGGCAGTCCATTCCTGAAAATGCCATGCCCAGACAACAGTACTTTTTCTTACTGTTTCGTGGTTCTCACGCAGGCACTGATCAAATTCACTGATTGCTGCGATGTAGATCAGACCAGTGATGTTGTCGAAACAATGGATCCACTTTTTCCGCTGCGTTCGCTGACCCCCGACATCGATTGCTCTGAAAATATTTACTGCAAGTACGTACAGTATGTAGAATACAAACAGTTCTGGTGACTTTTTATTTCTACAAGGTAGAGTAGGGATTTTCCTGTGTGCGGACGCCACTGTGACTGTCAACAGCAAAAGGTAGACAAACAAGAAACAAATCAGGCAACAAGCAATCAGAGAAACAAACCTGAATACGATGCCACCCCTGGTGAATTCTTCACGTACAATCGCTTGGGTAGAACTGCGAGCACACAGGAAGTCTTGAGTATTTGGAATGTAGTCCGGTTTTGAGATACGATCTAGATTTTCGAAAAAGCTGCAAAGTGCAACTACATATCAAAGCAGTAATAGCAACGATCTGTCCATCAAAACTTACTAGAAAGCTGAATCGTTGAGTTGGAATTGGTTGCGTCTGTGATAGCCTCCCTTCACGCCCGCGTCCTTCCATAGCTTGACAACTGCCTCCAAGGCTTCTGTTAATGGATTTTCTATTTCCGATGGATCGTGTAAGACCAGATCCATCACGAATTCTGCGTCCTTCTAAAAGTCTCATTCACCTTTGCAACAGTTCATTGTTTTTGAATCATCATCTGATTTTAAAATTACCGAATAATCATCTCTAAACATCAGAAAGGTACCTCTCGCTTCGGGTCTTCAAATGAAATGCCAAGTATCTGCATGTGGCGTAATATGTTAGCCATAGAAGTAAAAATGTTTTGAAAAATAGTCGGTTTTATTTGCAAGTAATCCTTGTCTTTAATTTGGTTGTGCATTAGCCTGAAAAAGGTAGAGAATATGACAGTAGTACTGTTGCCAAGTAAATTAATTTAAAATATAATATAATTATAATTTACTTACCAACCAATTTACTTGTATTAGTAAATTTCTAAAAAATATAATTAATGTTATACAGCCCATGCGCGCATAGCTTGTAATCTCTGCACGTCACTCTGTCTATGATCTACTGATATTTTACTAGTGGATTTTCATTTTACTATTTACTAAATTTACTACAATTTCAGCCCTTCGATTTAATTTTAATTTTTGTTTTACTACCAGGCACCTCCGACTTTCCTAATTTTTGTTTTACTAAAGTGCACCAACAGATCTTTTAGTGCAAAATTGATTGAGATTTTTCCTGAAATTCACCAAAAACTAGTAAAATAGTAGTAAAATTTCTATTTTAATATTGACACCCGTTTGGTAATTTAATTTAATTTTTACTTTACTATTGGCTCTTAATTTTAGTTTTTATTATTATTTTACTACTAGTAAAATACCACTAGTATTACTAATTTTTATTTTACTATACTATAGTAAAATAGCAGTACTATGATCATCTGGGGGGCGTTGCATAAAAGTTATCAGTCTGATAATATCAGTCCAATTTCAATCAGTGTAAATGTATTGCGTTGCATAAAACTTTTGGTAACAGTGCAAGTGGTATCAGTCCATTACTGTTTTGTATCAGTGCAAATTCGACTGATAATATCAGTCCAACGAAAATTGCGTTGCATAAAACCGGTGCACTGATACGAACGGAAATTACTGTATTTCGTATCAGTATCAGTCCACTTTTATCAGTCATGAGAGGTGGTTTGGAACCCATCTTTTGCACAAGAATGAACTTGTTTGATGAGGAACTTGTACTAAATCGAAGCGACAACGATACAGAAGCACTGCTGCTTGTATGCATGTACATATTATTTAGAATTTATAGCTTTAACTGGCTGTAGCTCTCCCTCTCTGTGGTAGAAAAGTGGGGTTTCATCAGCGGCGTTTATTTGGGCCTCCAAAACGGGTTTGACAACTAAAAGTCGCGCAAAACCCTATCTTAGTACTTCGAACCCTAATTGTGAGTTTTTTAAATTATGTATAATTATGGGTTCTAACACACTTTTCAAGCCTTCGGCCTTCTGAAACCTATTCAAAGTACTTGCACATAGACCTAGTTCTGTAGTGACTACTAACTACAAACTTCAAAAGACTACCAACTACCTGACTTTTGGGAAAAATGAGACTACAAATTAACACTAACTACAAACTAACCAGTTGACTACAAATTGACCACTAACTACATATTTTTTGGTCCCGAGTTTGTAGTCCCAAATAGTGAAATATCCAATTTACATATGCCGCTCTAAGCATAAACATTGACGCCACAGCGGCCATGCCGCATGCAATATCAATGCATAATTACACAAGGCGATCACTACAGTATTCACAGTCAGAGCTTCGGTACTGTTAGATTTTAACACAGTGTGCATTTTAACTAAAAAGTGCAATTGGATATCGAAT